>JAEQBH010002471.1:0-196652 GCA_016808115.1 Tetrastigma voinierianum | reverse complement strand
AAGAATTATTAGAGAAGGATTTATTCTGGCCCTAGTGTATCACCATGGGAGCTTCCCAGTGCCTTGTTACAGAAGAAAGTTATACATCGACAGCAAAGTTGATTATAGGCAACCCATCAAGATGACAAGAGAAGAACAAGTACCAAGTATCAGACCGATGATTGTTTGAACAACTGAAAGGTGCAAGTGTTTTTTCAAGACCAACCACGATCCGGGTGGTATCATCGCTAAGGATGACGCGAATGCTCATAAGACTACTTAGAAAGCGTACGATATTATTCTTGTAATGTCGCCATAAAAATGCACCAGCGGCTTTCATGGACTTAATTAATCGTGTTTTCCAACCGTATGTAGATCTGTTTTTCGTGGTGTTTATAGACGACATCCTTATGTATTCAAAGGATCAGGAAGATCACAATACGCACCTTGGGAGTAGTGCTATAGAAACCTGAGAAAGGGAACAATGTATGCAAAATGAGGTGTGAATTCAATGAGGCGTCCCTTCGAATACAGATCGTATAGCAATTGGGGTGATCCAACAAGACAGAAGGATTCTGAATGGAAACTCATGGAGGAGCTTCGCTACCTCTAGTAACTGAACCAGACCGAGTACTAACTCGGACCAAGACGTCCTCTTTAATCTGATATAATTCATTTTCTCAATAAACACATATTTCAAATACTCATTTGTAAAGAATAATTATCCTTATGAAATATATACAGATATATCATTATATAAACTTAAAGGTCATCTTTGTTCAATACATTTTTCATTCATATGGAACATTATATGCCCATTTGTCTACTTCCCACCTTATACATTACTTAATAGAAGCCATTTTAAATATAAAAACATTTACAAACATTTATCAGAGTTCACTACATAAATAGTTTTACTACAAAATGTATTAAAAGAGATCATGGGGTTTCATGTATGCATGGCTCCGAGTTTTTACTTATCCGCGCGTTTTTGACATGACTACACGTTGCATGATCTTTGTTTTGAACCTGTCAATTTGCATCAGCGCTGATAGATAAAATAACGTGCTATACTTTTCATGCTAGTGTTCTATACAGTTTTCTTCTATTTTTATTTTTTAAAACAAATCATGCGACTTTTTTAAAGATAATGCTGGAACCTATTGAATGATCAATGCAATACAAAAACATATATATTCATTTCAATACATTCATTTACACCACAGATAATTCCAAATATGCACTTCATATGCAATAATCATATTCAAACTCAAATCATGTTGGCAATATTATGCTAATATTTTAACAAATTTGAATCTTTTTAGAGAGACAATCACTGCATGGTCCCGCCGGGTTACAAGCCGAGTAAAATATTTTATAACACAAGACGGCCCTGGCCGGGCTACTAACCGGTTATAAAAACGTAAATCATTTTTTGCGGAACACCACCATACTGGCCCCACCGGTTACTGATCGGCGACACTACATTACGGTTTGTCACGCGATCATAGATTGACCCTTGCTGATATCAATATCCTTAACTCAATATGATGGACAATATCTTATTAAGAGTATTAAAAATCAATCATACTTACAAAAGGGTATATACATTTATACTCAACAAAGATTTTTATTCAGCGCAATTTTTTTCATGGCAATCATTTCACAATCACTTTTCAAATCACTTAAAATAAATCAATATTACTTTATTTGAAATCATTTCAATAATTATGAAATAATTTGATACTTGAATAAGAAGAGAAAGAATAGAGAACAAAACCAAAAGGTCGCCGCACTTCACCTATCCTCTAATCTTGACTCAATCGTTTTCCTGCCGCCAACCCCCAATCCAGTATCAAACATAATTTAGAACAATATCACTATTTATTTAGGTTTCAAGGGTTGTTTTCTACCCAACACACCTTCACTTGTAAAATTTTCTGGGAACAAATGAGTCATATTTTACCTAACTTCCTTCAAGTCCATTGTTCCTCTATAAATCTACATTTTTATTCAAAATTTGAATCATCCAATTACACCAAGCTTTTAATATGTCCTATCTTAACTATTCTATTTTCAACATAACTGTGAATTTGCCCCAAAAATGTATTCCTTAGACGACTTTATCTAATGTATCTCACTGAGATAATATTTTAATAGGAAATTTGTTTCCTAGAAGTCTAGTCACTCAAAAGTTTGAATCACCACTTGAATAAGTGAAACCAACTTATGGCCTAAACACCAAAATTGTTCAAACACCTAAACTCAGATAGAACTAACTATAATTGAACCTAAAACAAAGCCTCACTTCTCATTTTAATTTCTCGGGTTCAATGGGGTCTAAATTGGGATACACTTATTTCGCAGAGATTTGTTCTCCAGTCTAGTTTACCTAGAAATTTTAATCTCATTTGGATGAAAGATGTCAAAGTTATGTCCAAACAAAAACATGGTTTTGGTGAAAAAAATTTTATAGACTTCTCTTAAAAACCCAAATACTTTTATACAAAATATTTTCTCAACAATCAACTAAACAACCATATAACAACTAGAGCAACTCTGCAAAACTAAATAAACCAATCATCGCTTTGATAACTTAGGTTCTTTTCAAACCCAAACACAACAACATTAAGATAGAGTTAGGTTAGTAACGCCCAAAACACTCAATTGTAATTTTATTATATATATTCTGGTAAGAATTAGAGTCAAATCATATCTTTTCGAAATTTGATGAGAACTGATAAATTGAGAAATGAATGAAAGTGTGAACACATATGATTGAATATTAACAAGAAATGAGAATTGATTGAACCCTAAAATTACTGAGAAAATGAAAAACATCTGGAATTTTAAAGGTCAAATGATAGTTAAATGCGAATATAAATAAATGATGAATGATATGAAATGTGAAGTGCGGTTAGAATGCCAAAAGAAATGATTAATGCAGTACAAAACAAGGGCTCCTATATAGATTAAGGACTTAAGACCAAAAGGGTGGAAAATTGTGAGGATAAACAATCTACACTTAAAGGAGTTTAAAAGACCAAATAGATCTTGATGTCAATAGAGCACATCACGTTTTTAGAGAAGTGGGAGAGAAAATCTACTACAGAGAGGAGTGGCTTTGGTCAGATTTGCTTCCATTTCTTCCCTCCTAAGGGATCAAACAACATGGAAGAGGAGATTTGAAGAGATATAAAAGAAAATCAAAACCTCTAACTCATTCTTTGATTTGATTTGGTGAAAAGTCCGAATGAAATGGATTTTTATTGATTCTAAACCACAATTGAGTTGTTTCGTAGATTCCACGTGTGGGATTTTGATGGGACGAATTGAAAAGATTTGTGGAAGAAAAACAGAAATGCTAAAATGCTCGATTTCAAGCAAAACTTAGGTGGTACCAAGACAAAGAGTGGTACCGTACCATGAAGGGCAAGTGGTACTGGTGAATGACTGACTGCACCAAGATTCACTCTGTAGCGGATGATCAAACGCACCAAACAAAGTGGTAGACCGGTATCACACATTTAGTAGTCTGCTTTGTATTACTGCGACCGTTAAGTCCGGAGATTCATACCCGAATGTTTAAATCCTTAAGAAATGATTATTAATGGGGGTTCAAATAAGGATAGAAATAAGTGAAAATAAAATCGGCATTGCCATCAGGCGTGTTTAAGTTTCGCTTTCGGCCAGTTCCTGGGTCAGCAGACTTATAGTGCGTCTTAAACCCAAGATCGCAAAGGAAATAAACTCAAATTCACCAAATCGCTTAGCACCAATTATCCACCAAGAAAGGGCGTGATTATTATCGGATCGTGATTCGGTGACGACCGCTCAATCTATGGACCTGTAGAGAGATCACAGGCTGCTGAAGCTAGATCCTGCAGTGTGCTTTTCTTGATTATTCTTCATCATTTATTTCTTCAAGTATTGGTAGTTTAACAAGTAAACTACAGAATGAGATATATATGAAATGGTATTATTAATAGGTATATGAAATGATATAATTGAATGAGTATATGAAATAAGTACATGATTATATATCCTCAGAAAAGGACAAACATAATGTGAATACTAGAATTGAAACACGTGATATTTGAAAATGAATGAATGTGAAGGATAAATCGATTCAGAAACGCACCTGCCACACTCCTCGACATCTTGAATTGAATCAATATAAATGAATGAACCACCTAACGATGCACCAATCAGCACTGTCAATAAGGCATCCCGAAATTCTTCAACGTCCCACTCAAGTGATGTAACCAATCTGGTATCCGGCTTCATGATGGCGATGGCATTTAAGAGTGATACCATGCCTGGTGCACCAAACTGCATCCGTCATGATGGAGACTGGACTGTTAACGTGTGCTACAACATTACTTCCATCTATAATATGATGATTCATCAAACTAATCATAAATGAATTAAATAGCAAAGTGAAATAAACTAATATTTGATCAGAGTGTAAATGGGATTTTTATGTGTATATATGTTTAAACCTCATAAATTGAGTCAGAATGAATTGTTGCATTGAAGATGGATGTTGTGTGATATAGTATAAATGATTTGGAAATTGAAAGCATGCTATAAAATGAATGTGATGAGTATATGTTGATATAATAGTATGTATTAGAATGTTAAATGCATGCCGAGTTATTAAATTGAATACTGAATAGAATCAGAGAGAACCACAATTTCGCATGAAAATGCTTAGCTAGAGAAGCGTTTTATCTATGCCAGTGCTCGGCAGACAGAATAGCACAAGATCGGCTTAGAAAAGCCATATAAAGTAGAAGTTTGTGATGATAAGTAAGATAATTCCCACATGTATATCATTTCCTTTGAACATGGAAAATTTTAGAATATTATTGAACCCATAAAGAAATGTCTTGTTTTGTATATCATTTTGAAGGGCAGAATCTTCATCTGCACTTGCATTTTTATAGAAATGTAAATTACTAGGCCTACCATTTGAAATGCTTCACAGTAACTCCAATCTATAAAGAGAAATAACATAAAGAAATGTTTTTGATAAGATAATTGAAACCAGAGAATCGGGTCTGTCTCGGATCTCTAACCCAGCGTCGTTGGATTCAAGTCACACACTTTGAAAAATAAAAATATAATAAATGTAAAATAAAAAGAATTAAATGAGTGCTCCCGAGTTTTCGCCTGACTCACATAATCATTTCAGGGTCGCCTTAAGGTCACAGCTACTTCCCTTTACCTTAAATCTCTTCTTTTCTCTATTTCTTCCTTTTTCTTCTTGATCACTTAAACCTGATTTCATGGAGCAAACACCACTCATCTCCCTTTTCTCTCAACCGGTGATTTAAGCCCCTACCTTTTCCAAAACAAACTAAAATGAGAGACTTTCATTCTAAAGACCAATTCTGGTAACACTCTAAACCTTCATACATGAATGTTTAGCTACACATACATTCTTATTTTCCCCATTTTTGTATTTAGGCTTCATTTCACCGCTCATTTTCATCAAATTCTCATTTTGGCATATACACTTCACTAATATGACCTGGACCTTATTGACATTTACCACAAATTAATCTGTCTCCTTGTATAATTCTTGCAGCTTATCATTTTTTTCATATTTTTAGCAATTAAACAATCTAGAAAATGTGCTCTATTTTATTTTATACCCCAAACATGCCAGTAAAGCTGGTAGGGTGGCCAGCACACAAAACCCAAAGAAACATGTCACTGGAAGTGTATAAGCCTAGGGCTTGGCAAGCATTATAAAAGGTTCAAGTTGTTGGGGTTTATGATCAAGATGAATTAGATTACTTCAAAGAATGTGAGATTGAGGGAGTAGCAACATGCCAAGTTGGTTTTGAAAAGTTGAAAGATATTTGATCGAGGTCTGTCCTTACTCAACAATCTACTCAGAAAGAACATGTGACTTTAGTGATGCTTCTGCTAAATGGACTTGATGTAACTCATGCAAGAGGGTAAAGTGGTAGCTTATGTCATACAACAATTAGCCCGTGAAAAGAATAGCCACATGATTTGAATTGGTCGTCATTGTGTTTTGTAGACATTGAGGGATATGGAGAGACACTATCTTTACGAAGAAAAAAGTGTTTCACCGATCATAAAGTCTTGGGTATTTGTTTCAATGAGAGAGCTTGAACTTAGAGACAAAGATAGATGGATAGAATTGATCATGATTATGATTGTGTGACGACTTACCATCCTTAGAAAGCTAATGTTGTAGACGCCTCCATATAAAGTTAGTACAAACACTACGAGCATTGAATGTCATTTGTCATTATTATCGAATAGACTAATAATAGCAAATGAATTGATAGAAAAACCAATTTGTTAAATCGAATAATGCCAAAGGCAATAAAAGATGAGTGATGAGAAATTTCTCGCACTGGGGTCGACAGAGAGAAGGGAAAGAAATTGAGTTTTCGTTGAATGAAGATGGATTCTTGTATTGTAGAGACCAGTTTGTATACCCAATGATGATGAGTTGAAGAAATCCATTTTGAAGAGGCACACAAGGATCCTTCTTTGTTATGCATCCTCGGTAACATGAAATGTGGTCGATTTAAAGACTTCACCGTAGTCCTGAATGAAGAGATGTTTCAGGAATTTGTGACCAAAATATATGGTAATGTAAAGTGAAAGTTTTAACATCAAGCTCCTTCTGATTGTACATGTCTCATTAGAATATTCAATGAGGGAAATGAGACCTGGAATTTGTAACGCCCAAAATACCCTAATAGTTTTATAACATGTTCTAAAATAATTAAATTATATTTTCTTGGTGTTTAAATGGCTAAAAATGAAAATTGATAAAACCCGAAATTTTGCATGGAGCTAAATAAATTTAAGAAAATGTGTAAATGACTAAAGGTCATAAAATGGGGAGTATGTAATGTTAAATTGAGAATGAAATGAAAATGAAGTGAAAATGAAAGCACAGAAGAAAGTTAAATGAGAAAAGATAAGGCCCATTGAATGAGCTACTGTTAAAATATAGAAAACCTAAGGTATGAGAACAAATTTGGTCTTAAACGGGCATTCCATACTTGTGAGAGAGAGAGAGAGAAAGAAAGAGAGCTAGGGCTTGGTCGAGAGAAGAGAGGGAATTTTGATTTTCTCCTCCATGTAATCAAGGGATAAGCTGATCAAGAAATAGTTATAGCAGAGAGGAAGGGAGAATCAAGGGATTAAGCAAGAGAAAACCAAACCCCAACCCTACTCAGGTCAGTTACCAAACCAAAATGTGGTAGCAAAAGTGTTTTGAAAGGTTGTAGCTCATTTTTAAGGTTGTATTGGGTAAGATTTCTGAGTGAAATGGAAAATGGTCAATTTCAGATCACTGAGACCCCTACGCCTAGGCATGGGAGTGCACGCCTGGGCATAGAGTCTCTACTTTCTAGGCGAAGGGCGAATCCCTATGTCACCCTTGATTGTTCCTCATCCGCCTGGGTACCCTTCGCATGTTTTGCCCTCCTAAATCCAACCATCACCATTGACCAATGAGGATCCTAATAAGTGAATGAAAGCGGTTCTGCAACCATACAAGTTATGGTGCGAAAATGTTTTCGTAAATTGTCAGCCAAAGAAGCTAACATTGGGTAAAACTGTTTTTGCCCTCATTAGCTAATAGAATGATAAGAATGTCTAAGGATGAGAAATGGGAAAAAACGAACAATGTGTAAAATTGGGTGGAGTCGGGTAAAAGTAAACCCAATAGAACCCTAAAAATACCTTACTAATAATATGATTGTTAATTGTATCGAATAGGGGGGTTTACTTGGTGAGGAAGGTGTTTGAATCGATCAAGATTATGAGGGATTGAATCAAAGTGCAACAAGGTTTTTGGTTTGTTCCTTCTAATTCTCTTTTGTTTCCATTTTAGTTTGCTCTCCATTCAATCTCTTCTTATTTCAAGTCTTACTTATCATTGTTCTATTATTGAAATGATTTTCAATAAACTCGCATATTGAAGTGTATTACACTGATTCGAGGCAAGTAATTGTAGAAATGATTTGCATAATGAATTATTTTGTGCTAAAGTATTACATTGTGGCTTCTTCTATGAATGATTTGAATGCCCTAATAGAACGTTAACCGTTAAAATTCGGAAGTTAAGGATAGATTGAGATACCACAGGGAATAAATGAGCAAGATCGCATTAACGACACGGGATGTCAATCCGATTCAGAGCCTGGCCGGGACAAGATTCGAGTGTTCACGACTCGATTTTTAACAACCGCCAACTAAGGTCTAGCGATCCATAATCGTGTTGTAAAACTTTTTAAACCGCCTATAACCCAGACCATACTGTTATAAAACTTTATACCACTGCGAATTACAAATGGGGATCCATGCTTGTTGATTCATTATCTTGTGCACTCAAAGTGTATACGCACTCGCTTAAATGAAAAATGATAAGAAAATATTGTAAATGCATGAATTGTGTTCTTTGAATGATTTATTGCATATGAAAGCCACATTTAGAATGACGATCAATAAACTATATATGAACAAGTAATGAATATATAGATGTAATATGTAATGATCATTCATAAAAAGGTTAAAAACACATCGTTAGAAGAATCATGATGATTGAATAAAACTCGAAATGGAAGAGAGAACTATAGAACCATTACAATGAAAATGCTATAGTCGTTTTGTTTTTACCATCGTAGTACCGAGAGAATAGGTATGAAGACAAGTGCCATTGAGATTCGTAGTCATCGTCAAAGCTACAAACGAATTAAAAGTCTACATATGATTCATGAATTAGATTTTGAATTACGCCAGATTGAAACTATAATTTGAAAAGTGAACTCGATTTTGTTTCAGAATTTTGGTATGAAAAGGCTTATAATTGTCAGAATATATAAAGGTGGCAAATGGAACACTGGGCAATGTACTACCATATTTTTTTAATGGAAATGTGTACTGAAAACAAAATGATATGGACCTCCCTTTGTTGAATTAGTATATATACATGTATATATTTCATTGAATGTGTGGAAATGTGTCTTAAATGAGAAATTGCAATTTTGATTTGAATGGTATCTAAAACAAGAGAAGCATGTGAGCTACGGTATTGGTAGGAAACGAATTGTATTTGTATATATTGGTAATTTGATTGTATCAAAGTAAAAGTACCGATGGCACGCCTGAGGCCACAAGAATCACAACAATGATTTTGTGGTCTGCTCCTACTGGATAGAGAAAGTACATTCAGCTTTGTAGACTCCATTTACTTAAGCTACTCGGGCCACTTCCATTAGTAATAACCGATCATTCATCACTTGATAAGTTATTATGCAAAGTTTACATAAAGGAAATAGTTCTAAGGCTATAATGGGACTCCAATGTTCATCATTTTCCAGATAGAGATAATAGGTTTACCCCCTAGATTTTAGAAAATTGCAAGAGGCTTTTAGGGCACTCGACCCATTTCAAGATAGCCTCCACCATAGACGATGGACAATCAAAGATAGTGATCTAAGTTTGTACATATGCCGAGAAGTCATGGTGATCGACCATATAAGGGGGTGTAGTTTCGGATAGACAGGTTTTAAGAATTTGTATAACAATAGCTTCCAACCTAGTATTGAATGGCAATCTTTACAAGGATCTCTTACCTAAGGAAATGTAGAACATCAGTTTCGTGTTGGACAAATGTTAAGTAAGAATAAAGCAATCGCCCCCGATTTATTTTAAGAGACCCAGAAAATGATCGGTAGATTAAAGGTAGCCGAGATAAGATTGCAAAGTCTTACTACGACTTGAAGAGAAAAGACATTCATGAGATCGGGTGAGAAAGTGTTCTTAAAAGCCCTCGAAGAAAAGCCATGAGGGAGAAAATGGCAAGTTGAGCCCTAGGGTTCGGTGGGTCAGATGAAGTGATCGAGAAAGTGGGTCTAGTGGCATATAAACAAGCCTTACCTCTAGAGTTGGAAAAGATCCATAATGTTTTCCATGTTTCAATGTTAAGGAGGTATAGGTCAAACCCATCACATGTGGTCACTTCGGTTACTGAAAGGACTAGACTTAACATATGAAGGAAGAGCTTCCGTAGATTCACTTCTAGAAGTTGGAAGAATTGCACGTGCGCATCCTTATTGGTCAGTATTGTGGAGAAACCACAAGATAGAGGAAGCCACACAGAGTGAAGAAACCATGTCATGGGAGAACAAATAAACTATTCAATGAATGTAATTTCAGACGAAATTCTTTATGATGGGAGTTGTGGGCTACCCAAAATAACCCAGGCGCTTATAACATGTTTAGGTATAAAATAAGTAAATTAGTTTTCCTCGAATTTATATTTTTTAAAGAACAAAATGATAAACCCAAAAATAATAAAAGAATTAAGGTTAAATTAGTAAATGTCAAATGAGGGACAAGGGTCATAAATGAGAAGCGATGTGCCAAAAGGGAAGAAGGGTACAATTTGAATAGCAAATGAAAGAGAAAGAAGGATTAAAATGCAAAATCGTAGAAATGAGGAGATGGGCAGCCAATATGGCAGGTACAGCGAAGGTTTTGAGTGACCACAAAATTGGTATTAGAATAATACTTCTCATTCATATCTATTACTGAGAACTAGGTTCGCTGAGAGAATGAGAGATGAGACAAGTCAGTCGGTGTTTTCGCTGATTTAAGCCAAACAAAGAAGAAGGAAGTGAAAAGAAATAGATTGGAATGCATGAAACTAATCTCGTAACCCCCTTTAGTGTGTTGGTCTGATGAAACCCAAACTGATAGAAGTGTTTTAAACAGGTTGTGGTGATCGTTTGGGGTTTTTTCGTTGCCTTAAAGTGCTTTGAGGAATTTTTGTATAAAGGAAATGTTGGGGTTTTAGGGGAGATGTTGTCGTACTTTAAACCCATGTTTTTGTTTTGGCCACCTCAAGCCATCACTCATCCAAAATTAAGACTAAATATTTGGGTAAAACTAGACTTAGATAAAAATCTCATTGAAATAAATTATTCACTTGATCCATAATAATCTAAATTGTCAGTGAGGCTTGTTTTCGCAAATTCGTTCGCTTGGTACGCTTATGTTTTGGAATAGTTTTGGTGGTTTAGGTTTCAGGTCAGTTTCACTGATCGTAATTGAGTGATTCAAATTTCTCGGATAAACTACTTCTAGAGAATAGATATCGTTGAAATATGTGCATTCAAATTTAGACCCCATTGACCTTAGAAATTGTCAAAGTGAAGCTCTATTTTCTAAATTCAATATGTTTTTGAATTAGAGGCCTGTTGTTTTGAACATATCTTGAGTTTCAAGATTCGACTGATGATTCCAATTTATGAACAAATAGATTTATGGGAACAATGGACTTGAAGGAAGTTGGGGTAAAACGCGGGGCTCATTTGTTCCTTGTGAAAATTTTACTGAAGGTTGGGTAGAAAACAAATTTTAACTAGAAACCCAAATAAGTCAACTTAATATTGTTATTCAATTGTTGATGATTGTGGTCAGATTTAGGAAGTTTCACCTCAAGAACTAGATTCTAAGATGGAACTCCAGGAGCCACACCCTCTTTGAGTTCTCCATACTTTTCTTAACTGCAAGTTTTGTGACTATTGGTTGAAATGATTATAAGAAAACGCAAATGCTACATTTGTTTTGCCACAAGATGAAAATTGATTTCAAATGCATTGTCATCATAAAAATTGCATAAGTATCAAATTGTATTATTGTTTGTATAAATGTATATACAATATTGTAAATTACTATGACTGAGTTTTACACGCCCTTAATAGAATGTTATCCGTCATATTCGAAAGTTAAGGAAAAATGCTGTATACCAATATGTCAAACTAGTAATACCTGTGAACTGTAAATGAAATATAATGGTGGCACCGATCCGAAGACAACGGGATGAGATCTAAGAGTGTACACAATGATTTAAATAACCACAAGAACCCAATGATCCGTACTATGTTATAAAATGTTTTTTTTTCTGCATTAGTTTGCACTCCTTAGTGGGACCACCGTAATGGTGATTCCGTTATCCTAAGAATCGAAAGAAATGGTTAAATTCATTTGGAGGGAAAATTATGGGTAAATGAAATGCGATTTAGTTTCTAATGAAATATTGCAAATGAAATTGTATACTTTGAAGTGATCAAATGATTTGCAAATGAAAAAGTATGTGAAGCACATATATATGAAGTATATCAGATGGACTACATATTAAAATTGTGCCAAAACATTGTTTCTGTAAAGTCGATATTTGTGGGTGTTTAATTAAATGAAGAGAGAATCGTGATAAAACCAAGAAGCATGAAATGCTTAGCTGCTGTTTTTATCATCACAAAATCGAAAGTGACTAAGAAAGAGCAAGGATCTAGAGTTCAGTCATCATCGAATCGTAAGTAGATATAGTAAACGCCGTTCTCATGGCTATATTTCATCCCATGACATTATATGATCTTCTTTGTAATGAAACAAAAAATGTATAAGTTTTCATGAGGAAACATATTTGATCAGTATTTGTGGAGATGAACTCTGATAATGTTTTATAAGTGATAATGTTGAAAGGGCATACACGCCATATTGAATGAAAGTGTTAATTGACAAAACGGTGGTCTCTTAAATGAAATGATTATGCGACATTTATTTCTATAGTAATCAAAATGTTTATATGGTAAAACTGGTCCGCGTCCGGTTTGGCCCCAAGCCGAGTCGTACGAGGGCTAATACAACCCCTCAAGATATCTTCTAGAACATCTAAATTGATCTCTTCTTTGATTGTCCATCTATTCGTGGGTGAAAAGTCAGATCGGGTTGAGACGAAAATTCACGTCGATTGTAATCCTTCCAGATCTTAACGCAAATCACTGGATTCTATCATCCGAGACACTATCGACAAAAAGGCACACCATGCAATCTTATAATCTCATCCACTTATAGCTCATCTAGTCGATCCATAGAATAGTCCATCCAAACGAGTACAAAGGGGCCAACTTCGTGAGTCTATCAATTATCACCCAAAAAACATCATGCTTCCTCGTAAGTGAGGCCAGTATACAAAATCAATAGTTATATTATCCATTCCTTATAGGGAATTGGAACAAGTATCTCAACAAACGATGGCAACGTGTTCAACTTTGACTTCCGGTCGTGACACACGCGCCAAACACTTAGACACATAATCGTTACATCTCTTTTCATACCTTTCCAATTTCAATAATTATGTTTCAAATCTCGTATATCTTGTTGCCTGTGAGGCATGAAACACCTAGTTATGAGCTTCATGTAACAACTCTTTCTTCAGCTCACTGTCAATTGGCACACATAATCTATCTCTGAAATACAAGCTCCCATCATCTTTTACCGTAAACTCAATTTCTTGACTCCATCTTCGATCAACTCGAATCTTTTCCCCACTCTTTATCATTCTTTTGGTTATCTATAATCATTTTCTTAAGAGCAGGGTTTGGCTCTGCACTGAGCCAGTAAAGCTCCATCAACTGTTATTCTCCAATTACTATGTTGAAGTGACAAAGCAATAACGTCTTCATTTAAGGCATCACCACCACATATTAATACTTCCTCAGGATGGTAATCAACTATGTGCCATAGTCTGCAACAACTTAACACCTCCGTCTGCCTCAAATTCAACTACCTCGAGTCACAGTACTCAAGACTCCTTATGGTCCGTAGCCTACAATTTTTCCCCATATAAGTAGTGTCGCCATTAAAGCAAACACTACCGTGAGTCACAATCTCAGCGTCGCGAGGTAGGATCACTCCCGCCACGCCCTTCAACCGCCAGATGCATAAATGCAATCCTTCTTACCATCTTGCATTAGCACACATCCTAGACCTATCCTGAAGCATTACCAGATAGGTATATGCATCTGGCCTACTTTCTCGAGTCAACACCGGAGTTTCAATCACACTTCTTTAATTGCTCAAAGAAAGCTTGGCACTTGTCTTCCCACTCAAACTTCACATCTTTTTTGAGCGGTTTGGTGAGTGGAAATGCTATAACAAAAAATCCATTCACAAATCTTCTAAAATATTCGGCTAACCCCACAATACTCCTCACTTCTGTCACATTTCGGGGTGGCTTCCAGTTCACAATATCTTCAATCTTAGCTAGATCAACTTTAATTCCTTCAATAGAGACAATGTGGCCTAGAATAAAAACTCCTTTAGCTGTAAAATACTATTTACTCACTTAGCACTGTTTTTCTCTCAAAAGTCAGAACCATCTTTCTAGATGTTCATGCCTTCCCTTGCCTTGGAATACAACAATATATCATCACAAACACCACCACAACCGATCTAAGTAGTATATCAAAAACACCCCATTCATCAAATCCATAAATGCTGGCAGTACGTCAACCCAAAAGAGATTACTTAAACTCATAATGACCATATCGGTCCCGAATGCCGCCTTCTGGCATCATCATCTTTACTCAACCTGTAATACCAGATCGCAAATCTATCTTAGAAAAGATACTCTACCTTCAACCTGATCATAAATAAATCTTTCTGTATTCTAGGCAACGGGTACTTGTTCTTCATTGTTACTTTATTGATATGTCAATAATCAATGCACATTTGCAATGTTCCATCCTTTTTCTTCACAAATAAAACAGGTGCACCCCAAGGAGAAACACTGGGTCTAATAAACCCTTTATCCAAAAGCTCCCAGAATCGCAACCTCAACTCCTTTTAATTCAAGGAGCCATCCCTGTAAGGTGTGCCTAGAAATCGGATTGCTTCTGTAATCTCAGGATAAGTCCACATCCCTCTCAGGTGGAATAACAAGTACTTTTAGGGAATACACATGGAAATTCCTCTTACTATTGAATCTAATATCTAATACTTGACATTCTTAGAATCCAAGCATCAAGGCAAAGTCTCACATCCTTTCCTCATAAATCTCCCAGTCACATAGCTTCGAGATCACATCGACACGCACCAGATCTAATGCCCTGTATTATCACCCTCAAACTAGTTAGAGAGCACCTCAACACTATTGTCTTCTTGTCAATCAGATACTTTATGCTTAGACAAATTAGTCCATACCCACAATCAAATCACTTTAAAGGTGGGAGGTAATAAATCAACTAAAAATTTCGTCTGATAACAATGGGGCAATTTCTGTACACCTTATTCACATTGAAATTATGCCCCAAAGGATTGGTTACATGTATTGTCATATGATAGTCGCCTCCACCGTCACCTTATCGAACGATGCTCAATGGTACACATAGTGAATGAGTAGATTCAAAGGTCTATTAATGCATGCATTTCAATACCATAAAAGAGAAAATATACCAGTAATAACTCCGGTGCCTCGGTCCCCAATTAGCCTTCAGCATATGTCGACAGTCGGGCGCTAGAGTTTATAGATCATCTACCGTCTCTGACACTGTAAGGCTCCTCACCTTAGCGTTGGCTTTGGCCCCCACCTCATTCTCTATCTCGGACAGACGTGGTGCCACGAACCTCCCCATAGTTATTATGAGGATTCTATTATCCTCATGACTTTGAGGACAATTTTCCACATAAAATGTCTAAGCCCATCTAAGCACTCCCATCAACAATCAGAACTCCCAAATGACATCGATATACTGAGGGCACTCGGAGCCCTGGCTCGCCTAAGCACCTCTTACCAAAGACTAGGTGCTACACCAGGCCCTGTCTCTTTCTCTAGTAGTGTGCTATAAATTGATTCACAGGATTCTCTAACTCTCTTCCCTGAGGAGGAAGAAGCTCCCCTAGAGAACCTCTTATTCTGGAATCTTTCTCTATTGCTAGCCTTAGATCTTTCCACTTTCATTGAAGATTGCACCAATTAGAAATTACCCGTTGAAGAGAGGTCACAAAAGCAAGTACCCCTTATGTGACACCTCACTAATCCATTCAGAATGGCAGTTTCAAATGCTTCTAGGCAGGACTCCACTTCAGTGTATATTTCTTCTAAATGATCTAACTCCTTCCTATACTCAACACCACTACACAGATTCTTCCAGCTCTTCAAAGCTCGAACTGCCCCACTCGTTCCATACATCTCTATAACGACTGCTGCCTTGAACTCTTTGACAAGGAACCCCAAGGCATGGATCTAGAATCCCCATCTTTTCAAAGACCATACCTTCCCCACACGTCATATGCCTCACTGTGGTAATAGTAAGATCGCACACGATAAATTTCTCTCCTCTCGACGGAGGGCACTTAACTTCCTCCACAATACTTTTCAGATTTTCCAATCCAGTATTCACTTTATCAGGACCTTCCACATGCTTGTCCTATGGGTTAACACTCTCAGCTGCTTCTTCTACTGGATTGGGAGGGCGATCCATCCTATTCAA
Source organism: Tetrastigma voinierianum (assembly GCA_016808115.1). NCBI lineage: Eukaryota > Viridiplantae > Streptophyta > Magnoliopsida > Vitales > Vitaceae > Tetrastigma > Tetrastigma voinierianum. The sequence goes on along the minus strand of JAEQBH010002471.1, from coordinate 180,330 downwards.
AAAACAAAGACATCCACATCAGGCCAACATATTACTTCAAATATGCATTTTTCTCTTATATATTTATCTAGAGTCGCTCTAAAACCTAGGTTTCGATATCAATTATCAGACACCTCAACTTTAGCACCTCATGTTAGAAAGGGTGTCACAAAATTTTAGACTTTGAATCTCGACATCCGAGTAGCCTAAAACACTATTGGGAGTAATTATATAATTTAACATATTACAAAAACCATACCGATTATCATACCTCCACTATTTGAGGCCCTCAAAATATCATTGAAGATGATACAAATTACTCCAAGTGGTGATTCATGTCTTATTTTATCATCGCTTTATCTCTTTTTACATGCTTCATTTATCAATATCGCTTTATCTTTTTTTACATGTTTCATGCTTGCATATTCCAAAGAAATGGATACGAGAAAGAACTGTATATACTCGATGGTACTATCACTGTACGAGACAATGATCTATATTTGTGCTTTACTGTATAACCCAAATGGAGTCCATGTCATCAACCCAAATAGGCATCATTTTGTATGTTGGCAAAGGAACTATATCTTGCAATAAGCATGACCACCCAGCATCCATCTACCCGGTCATAAGTAGGCAATCGGCTTTTACTACGCTTCAAGATTACACAACCTATATATACATGAATAATTATTTTATCATGTGTAAGGGGATAATAGTTGGTTCCACATCCTATTGTCTCCCACTTCATAAAGAGTACCTTCACATATTATCTCTTATCATCATATGAATGTATCTCAGGCTTCCTTTATAACGGACTACATACATTCTTTCTTCACATGGCTAAAAATCATGTCCTTTATTATTCCATTCTATTTTCACATTATTTAACATTAAATCATATAAATTTAGGTCAATTTCAGATCTCACTTAGCTAAATTATACCGACTTATTTTTTACAAAACCCCTCCACTCTACACACACTTTGAGACATATACATTACTTGATGTTCTAATCTCAGAAATGACAAGGAAAACATTTCCCAAAAACAAGGTTCTACTCTCACCCACTAGTCTAGGTACAAGAGCTCCAAAACCCTGACACAGCTCCTTCATGCACAGCCACTCATAGAATATATTTTACTCGTAAATTGGAATCACTCCAATTGGAACGTATCCAAAACTGTTATGACATTTTAATGCCAAACTATATGTTCGCCTTACACTAAAATCCAATTATGAAACCCACTTCAAGGGTTTTAACTCCATAAGACATTTTGGTTTCTTCTACTTATTTGAAGATGTTATGTTGGTTCTTCTGAATCATCCAATTTACACCAAAACGCAAGATATAAAAGTTCTCATCAACAGATTGTTTTTGTTTTACAAACAAACCGAGAATCGTATTAGACCCCAAATTCAGGGTCTTAAAGTCATATTAATACTTTAGAATCTTCTTGGAAAATGTAATACAGTGTCTTAGGTTTCCTCCAACTAGGAATTTCCTAAATTGAGTACATATTCTAGACCAAATTATAGAAAATATCTACCAGGTTTTAAATAGACAACATCTCCTAAAACTCAACATTTCCTTTATACAAAAACCCTCAATTGAGGACCACAACCAAACAACAATTACCAACAACACAACCATAATGAAATGATCTTCAAGGAGTCCCCACTTTTTCTTATCACCTCAAGCTCTAACTCTCATTCTCTTCACTTCTCCTCGTTGCCTACTCTACAAACCTTGAATCTGCAAACAAAACGGTGAGAACCACAACACCTCAGCAAGGACCAGTTTTTTTTTTCTCCTTTCATCTTTTTTCTTTCCCTTTTCCTTTCTTCCTCCCTCACCACCCGTGTCATACATAAGAGAATAAGGTTTCTGCTTCCTTTCTCTCCAATTCTTTGATGTTTAAAGTGTTCTTAGAATGGGACATGTTCCATTCTATCGTTCACCCTCTTTTGATTATTTGTCCTCCTGAACATATATAACCATTTCTCTATTCTCAAACATTAACTCCAGAAGACATTCTTTCATCATTGTTCTTAATTATGTCCTTCATACATGAAAATTACTATTATACCCTTGGTCTTTTAAAATTACTTCTATTTATGTCTCTTTTTTTTTTTTAATAATCCTTAATCATGCATATTACCAGGTTAATTTGAGGTGTTACAAGGACCCACTCAAGGGCAAAAGGAATGTGCACCACTCAATCCACACCTATAGCCAACAAACCAACCCTTATCTACACCCCATCCAAGTAAAAAAATTTAATAAAAGAACGAGGCTTGTCCACAATATACAAATATCTCCAAGACAAAAAATTATAAAGAAAAGAGATTTCATCCTTTGTGTTCAGAAAACAATGTTGTTGAACACAATGTTGTTCCTTTACCGCCAAATAGTCCAAAAGATCACGAGAAGGGTTGCCATTCAAGATTTTTTTACATTTTTTCCCCACAAAGGACCCGCTCCAAGAAAGAAGAGCTTCTCTAACTATCAAGGGAAGACCCACTACACCCCAATAGTTAGAAGTAAAGTCCCACAACAGCGTCCTGACTTTTGAGTAGTGCAATAAAAATCTATCAATTGTTTCCATCTCCCTCAATAGAGAAAACATTCGGCTTGCTAAGACTTCCACGCCTCTTTAATCGTCCAAGGTTGAAATTTTTCCTCATGCAGCTTCCTAAGCAAAAAGCCCACTTTGTAGGACCAATAATTCCAAATAAACCGATGCGAGAAGGCGACATCTCTAGAACTGTCCAAAACCTTATAGAGGCTTTTAACCAAGAAGTTCCCAGCACTGCATTCTTAGGAACATCATATTTTTGCTTTGAACACAATTTCTCTTTCCCTAGATAACCGCAAAGACTTAGGGCCCCATCCACCCTCCCACCATTAAAAGGTTCAGTAAAGCTGAGGGGACCACTTCATCCCACACATCTGCTCACCAAGACATCTTAGTTTACCTTTCACACAAACACATAGAGTAGGGAAAATAGCATGTGCCTCATCCCCACATCTTCAAACATCCTTCTAAAATCGAACCTTTTCTCATTCCCCATATAGAAAAGACAGTGTGAGATGGGTTACATATCCCACCACCTTTCTAATTTCTTCCACACTGTCCCAAAAAGTAATTCCTCTAACTTTTCAGACCACCAACCACCCTATCCTCCCAAACTTCTTCACAAATACTTCATAAATTGAATCCTTCATTAGCAAACGCCAATCCACAAAGGTGGTGTTTTATCAGGCTCAGAAAGGCTCAATACTGAGACCCATCTCTTTTATCATAACAAACTGTTGCCTGATTCATTAGATAGAGACGACATCCATGTCACCTCCTCCCCATGAGAAGTTCCTTTTTATATACTTGACTGAATCCTCCAGGGCAAGCTTTGGAAAGAGGGAAATAAAGTAAATAGGTAAGCCTCCGAAGAGGTTTCTGATAAGGTATCTTCCCTGATATGGCTGTCGCTTCCGGCAGTCAACCTCCTCCGAACCCCTCCTCAATACTTATCCCAGACATTCATTGGCAATTATGCGAAGGCTTCCAGTTAAAGACCCAAATAATAGAAGAAGGCAAAGAACCCACTTTACAACCCAACCTAAAGAAAGGGCCCATGGTCAGCAATAATCCCTAATTAGATTTTGTTCAAAATTAACTCTCAACCCCAAAATCGCTCAAACCACATCAAATAACCAGTTTATACACCATACATCAGATTGTCTCCACAAACAATAAGGTATCTCTCTCGAGATACAATAGATGAGACATCCAGTTCTTCCAAGGCTCCAATTATATTTTGTAGCCTATAAAAAGGGGCCCTTCCATCACTTTAGATGTAATCCTCAAAGCCTCCATCCCCTTCCACTGCGTTTCGATTTTTTAATATTTTGGTTGATTTAAAACAAATATGGGATTTAAATATTTTATTGATTTCAAAATAAATATGTATTTTTAAATTTTTTTTTCCAAATATATATATTTTAACATCTAAAACCATTTTAAATTTAAAATATTTTATTGATTTTAATTTATAAATATACGATTTTTAAATATTTTTTGCCAAATACGAAGTTTATTTTTAATATTCAAAATTATTCTTGAATTTCAAAATTTTGAATTTATTTCAAATACCATTTATTAGTTAAGAATTATCAATGATATTCATATACTTATATAATTCTATTATATATTCAAATTGTAGGGATTTTTAATTTGAAATAAAGTTTTCATAGTTATTAATATTAAATCTTTAGTTTCTTAAGATTTTTTTTTCAACTTAGTTAGAATATCAACTAATCATATTGTTGAAATTTTTATAGCAATTATTTTTTTTGTTTTTTATACTATTTTCATTTTAATAATTTATACTATATATATTTATGACATCACTTATCCACCATTAACAACCGATTCGCCCAAGTGAACCGTGAACAAGTAATTTTTTCTGCTCGATCAAGCCGTCCAGTTTTTTAAAAACATTGTCTTAACACGATTAAAAAATTAATATTTAAAATATTTTTAAGAATTAAAACGTATTTTAGTCTCTCAAACATATATTTGATATTTTATTTTCAACCCATGTAACACATATTATATTTTTTAGAATAGTAATTCAATTATAAAATTAAAATAAAATTGTGAGAAAATAAAAACATTAAGTCCTAAAAGCTCTGTAGTAGAGATTTATTAAGGAGGAATTTAAACTTGAAAAAATTAGTTGAGCAAGTAGATACGTATGATTCTTTATGACGAGGTTGAGCTCTATGGTTGTCTCTGTCCAAATTCTCTTTAATAGATTCTCAAATAAACAAAAAACATATCAATCAAAATGTTTAAAGACATATAAAATCGAATTGAAAAATGGTTCTCGATAATATCTAATCTTTGTTACTCCCTGAATGATTGAATTAATGATGTAGTTGTAGGGGTAGAAAACTAGTTGTGCATTATTTGACATATCTTGTGCAACATAATATGCACAACCTGGAAGTTGGAGAAATCGTTCTATCAGCGGTACACTAAAGGGAAAAACCCACAAATTTGAAAAACTATGACTAAAAATACCTAGCGTTTATACAACCTATGCAATTTTACAAGATGAATGATGACCTTCACAACTTAATAAACTTGATCCAGTACAAAAAGTTTATAGGATACAAATGAATATGATAGATAATATTCTCACATTTGAATTTGTGCATTCATCGACAGCAACTACTGAAAAACACAATTTCTATTTGTGAGATTGAGAATGGTGAAAACGGGATATGGCTTAATAGCTTGAATGGATCCGTTATGATAAACCTATTGAAATTGATTTTTTACGAAAGGTTAGCATGGATGATGATTAATAGATCAGAGTAAAAGACAAAAGTTTTTATTATAAAATGTTACACGTTTAACTTTATAAAATAATATAACGGTTAAACATATCAAATCTCTTCAGAAAATTAAAAGTGAAAGAATAAATGGTTTTAAAATGAAAAAGATGTAAAAACAAAAGAAATAGATAAACTCTCAGATGAATCAGATAAATGATCGAGGGAGGTAATAAACTAATATATCGGTTAAATTCTGTACAACTTCAATCAAATGATTGAAAAGATAGACTATTAGTATATCAAAATTGGTATTTTTTTAAAATTAAAAGGAAAGTAAGGATGATTTTAAGAAATTAAGATAGTGCAAACATGTGGTAAGCATAGATGTGAAGAACACTTTGTAAAACCCGGGAAATTAGAAATTTTCTCAAAATGGTAAATAATAATAATAATAATACACAATAAATCTCCAAAAAAAATTTCATCGACTGAGACAATCGGAATCGGAACATACTTTTACCATTTTTGTAAGATAAGCCAAGAATCTGTGTACGAGATTTTTGGCATTTAAAATCTCAAAAAGTCGAAATCGACTTAAAATAATTACTTAAAAATAAATTGAATTGAAAAGAAATAAATTGTTTCAGATCAGAATGAACCTAAATGAGATATGAATATATGGCGTAATGTGAGAAAAAAAGAAAAAGGATAAAAGTCAAAAAGGGAAAGGAAAATGAAAAACTATAAAAAAAGGAAGAGTGAGAAGAGAGAGAAAAAGATTTTTTTCGCTTTAAGATCTAATGAATGACCATAGGATTTCATCGTGAGTAAAAGGTAAAGTCGATCCAACGATCAAGAGCTACATGTGTGTACAAAAATCTTGAGTCATACATCAACCTGCTGAAGTGTGTGTGGAATTTTTCTACTTAAGTTGTTTATAGCCTAAAGGTCATTTAATGGCTTGGGGTTTTCTGTGAGGCCGGAGTCACAAATTTAGTCCCAAAGTTTTGGGACCTAGTGTAGGAATTTCAAAAATTTCCTCAGACTTTTGGACACCGGTCAATTTTCGCAATTATTTTCTGATAGTCCCATGATTTCAGTGAATCGCTTTCAAAACCGGATCAAGTTTAGGTTTGTTTTTGATCTCAGACTGATGTCTCTTGCCTGTGGGTGGCTTGTATCATAGTAATTCGTGACTTCCAATGCTAGGTGTATAAAGAGGTGCCCCGCTTTTATATGGGTCCCAGATTGGGCCATTTTGTGTATTGTTGGAAAATATTAAATAATATAAAGCCTGCTGGTAAAAATCATGTTAATATGTTTGAGTGGTGTACATGAAAATTGTATGAATGAAATTATGTGTAAAAATATATAATTCCTCCGAAATTCTATAAATGTTAGAGTTATATTGACATAGCAATAGAAATGACATGATTTACTATAGTACAACGGGTTACTGTATTGAAGCCTGCATGGGTGCATGGTAACAAGTATTCAACACTCAGAATGTGAGGTGAGCTTCGAATGGGACCACGTCCAAAACTGCACTCACTGGTATAAAACACACAAAGCATAAATCACATGTGCTTCGCATAGCAAGATGAGGTAGATCACCTCTCAAAAAGGTGAAAGACCCAAATTTTCATGTGTATTAGACATGATCACCTATAAGAGTTAGTAAAATGTCGGAAGGCGAGGTCATGATCCTGCTGGGTGGTGTGACCCCCAAAGACATGGCCCAAGAATAAACACATGAAGGATTATAAATTAAAATTGAGTTGTCCGATGGTTTAAGTCATTGATGAAACACCACGATCGGTTTTTCAACACCTGGCGCTGTATGTGTGAGGAGTCACGGGGACTGGTTGTGAGCATAAGGGAGTCTCATCTCATGTATGACATGGAACATTCCATATAGGATTGCATTATTTATATGGAATATGATTTGATATTTTATGTATGTCATTGCATATGCATTTTAGTAGAGAGAGTAGCCTTGGTGGAAAAATTTTCTATCAAGTAATTGTTTCTCCTTTCACGATAAGGGTGTATCGAGACACATCCACCTGTGGATTGGGTGAAGGAGGGAGGTCGATGTGTGGCCTTGCATTTCTTTGTAGAAGAATATAGTATAAAAGAATTGTAACTAAATTCTTTTAAGACTATCGCCTAAATAGCCTGACATATGTAATTATGGAAAAGAGGGGTCATGATTGGATTCTGCTGCATCAGAATTAAGCCGTTTTATTTTCATAATTTAGATTTAAATGTGGAATAAATGATCCGATAAAGGGATGTATATATTGGGGATATGGACGATGGACCATGTGGGGTCGGCTACTGCATATATGAGACCTTGATGGGTTATGATTATTCCGTTGTACAAAGTTGAACAGAGCTCCCTATTGTGAAAATATGGATCCCGATAACGTACAGGCGCGTAGACGTCACCCGGAAGCATGAATTCGCTGGTTGATTTAATAATCAACAGGACTTCGATTAGGCGTCACGCGCCTGAACAAAGCCAGTTAACGATACCAGGAGTCGCGGGGGTATCCACCAATGTTTTCGCATACCTGCGGTAGTAGCAAAGAGGAAGAAGCGATCAATCTTCTTCAATTCGGAAAGAAGCAAAAGACTTACCCCGCCGGAGATTTCGCTGAATGTACGGTATTATTGGCGTCATTAAGGCCAAAAGCCGGATCAGTTTCAACAATCAAGACCGAGACATGTTTCCATTATCATCGCACCGCATATGACGGCAGGTTTCCGCAAAGGCGGTGGATCCTGGATATAGGACACCCATCCCAATCAATGGGACAAGGTGGACGCAATTTGTTCCTTCACCTAGTGTGGCCAGAAGGACCGTTGTCGGGCCTCGTGGATGTCAGACAAGCCGCGCCTTCTCGCTACACATATAGCCGAGATCAGGTATGGGTCAGGCCTTAGCCAAGATTTCCAAAATGATACTTTAGGGACAGGAGCGCGTTCACGCTAGGTACTACGCATCGAGCCAGAATGCTCCCTCCTGATATACAAAGAAGACCACGCCACCATGATGATCGGAACGGATCGGGATGTGTCTTAATGCGCCCGAGAGGGTTGTAGCTTATGGGTTCTAGTGCCAAAAGAATCACAGGCTGCACTACCCTACATGATCTGAAATTAGCGCACCATCAGTTTTGCCTAAAGATTACGCCCACTATTTGTGGGTGAGTAGTTCTATGTTTTTAACACAAGAGTTCAAAGATAGTTTTCACACATTGGGACCCTCAACATGAGAGGCAACGCATATGGATGGAGTAACCGATGATTATGATCACTTGCACAACACCGGGCAAACGAGTGGTCGATGCTACCAATCGGAAGTCGAGAGTATTGGCTATGAAGCCCCAGAGCGGCGTATGCTTGAGACCTGTGGGATAGTCAGAAGGCAATACAGGTGATCAAGCTCAAGGAACTGGGTAGGGAGTTTGGTAGTTACTTATCCCTACCCCAGTAGGTGATCGAGTTCTAAAGGGGGAAGACGTAGAAATATCAGCCCATCGTGACCGGGGTATAATACGTATACAAGTGACAAAGGCTAGGCCATCCACACAAATTGTGGTAGTCTTCGTATAGGGACGGAGCTATGGTTCCTGCAGATCCGATCGATTCGAGAGAAGATCCTTCCGAGCCACCGCTTCCCGCTTTGCCGTAATCCAGGTGGCGGTGTGAAGATGTAACAGAGCTTCGCCGCGATTACCGAGCGAATGAAGTGAATGTTGAGAGATGTTGTTCGATGATGTTCACGGTCAATGTGTCAAGGTTGAAGCATTAGAAGACGCCAGGCTACTCATCGCCATTACGAGGTAGCGAGTGAAGCCGGAGTACCACTATGAACTTTCGCGATGACCACTTGCCAATGACACCACAAAGATAGATGCGGTGGGTGATTGTGGATCGTTCGCACGAGTCGGCAAAATATTTCTACGGTGTGGATCTTCACACTAAAGCGGAATTTCGCCAGCTGTATGAGCTCGTGATTGTCCGACATGGAGTGCCGCGCCATATCGTATCGGACGTGGATCCCAAAGTTTATCGCACACTTTGAAGAGCCCAAAATCCATGGGGACACACAAATTTCTTCGATGATGAGCATTGGCAAGCCATTTGCAGACAGATGGCCTGGTCAGAGAGGACTCATACGATTTAGAGGATGTCGCAACATGAAAACTGGTCTTAGTTGTTGAAGGAGGAGCACTTACCCTTATATTGGAATTGGCCATAACAATAGTTATCAGTGCTAGAGTATACAGATGGCAGAAACCCATGAGACCTAGTAAAGAGGGCCAACCACCCGCGGTTTTGACCAACGCTTCCTTGTAGAGGCAATAGTGCCACGTTAACACAGCAAGCGACATCAAGGGTCGCTACCACCCATGTGGAATAGTACAAATGGCGCCGTGAGGGACAAGTAACCTCCGTGGTTTAAACAACATCATCCCCATGTTACATGGAGGAAGGGACCTCAATGGTCGTACACCTTTAGCCATTGAAAGAAGTGCAGAGCGCACAGAGCATCCGAGATACGGTATGGCAAGAGGGAAGAAGGATCAACTCCTTTTAGTTCGGGAAAGAAGCAAAGATTCTACCCGAGGATTGAGAATAGGCTGAGGCTACTCATAAATGCATCAAAAGGTTTTCAACAACACAAAGACCGATGACATATGTTTCCATTGTCATCACCGATATGTGGGAGATGAGACGCCTGATGGTGGATCCCCACCTTATGATGCAGACACCCAGTCTCAATCATCAATGGGACACGTGGATGCAACAGACCTTCTCACACCCCAGTGTGCCAGAGTGCTGTCGGGTCGTGTCGCGACAAAAGCCGCACGATAGGCCATAGATACCGGAAAATAAGTCAAGGCGAGAACACAGCAGCATCAGTCGATACTGTGACATAGGAGCACTACGCCGGTACAGCAGATCGAGAGCTTATGATCAATTAATATACAGCTGGGGCAGCACCACATAGAATAGATTGATCCGGAAGGGTCAAGTTTGAGTGAAATGACTCAGGCGTAGGAGGCATTCCAGAATTAGTGAGGCTTACCAAGTGTACCCTATTCGATAGTCCTAATAGCTGACAGAGGGCCACACCTGGCAAGGTATTATTATTATGTCACGGGGAACGGACTAGAATGTGTCTTGATGCAAATCGAGAGGTTAGGAATATATGGCCTGCATACAACCAAAGAATCATGAGAAAATTACCTCACACATGATCCGGGAGTCGGGCAACATTGTCTTTGCCTTGGAAGATTTGCTCAATTATTTGTATGGTGAGGTCAAGGTTCAGACCACAAGTGAGTCCAAGTATATTAATGTCGATCTCAACATGAGGCAACGCATGGATGGAGAGATTCGAATGATTATGACTTCACTTGCACTACCATCCCGTAAGGCAAAATGTGGGTGGCCGATGCACCCAATCGGGAAGTCGGGAGTATTGGCCAGTAGCTTCCTGGAGTGGCAGATATACTTGAGACCGGGACGCTTAGGTCAGAGTATAATGACGCCTGTGGAACGCTAGGTATTTTGGTAAGTTACGCCATCCCTACCGGAAAGGGTGGTGATTGAGCCTCTGTGGGCAAGACGTGAGATACCATTCACCGTGACCAGGGGGTATAGTCAAGTACAAGTGACGAAGGCTGGGCCATCCACACAAATGGTAGTCTTCGGTATAGGGGAAGGGTTATGGTTGTTCTCGTGATCCGACCCATTCGGAAAGAAGATCCTCCGGAGTTTCATCGCCCCGCTGTTGCACCAGTGGCATGAAGATGTATCGAGAGCTGTCACAAGATCAACGGAGGAAATGAAACGCACGTTGAAATTCAGAAACTGACGATGTCTCACTGGTCAAGAGGTTAAGGTCGAGCATCAAGATTATTACTTCACTTACTGAGGGAAGGGCAGAAGCTACGGGGAGTTAACGTTACGATGAACTTAGACCACTATTACCGCACACCACAAAGACATGACAAGTGTGGGTGATTGTAGGATCCACTCACCAAGTCGACAATATTTTCAGCAGGTGCGGGATTTCAATCGGAGAACTCGCCAATGTATATTTGCAGATGGTCCGATTACATGAAGTGCTAGTCTTTATCATATCAGACAGAGATCTCAAGTTTACAGCACACTTTTGGAAGAGTTTCCAAAAAGCCATAGGGACACGCGATGATGAGAACCAGCCATCTACGCACGATGGTCGGCCTGAGGACCACAGCGATTTTAGAGGACATGCTACGAACATGCATCCTGGATCTTAAGGGTAGTTGGGAGGAGCACTTACCCTTAGTGGAATTCGCCTATAACAATAGTTATCAGGTGAGTATACAGATGACATCCTATGAGACCTTATATGGGAGGCCATGCCGATCCCCGATTTGTTTAACAGAGGTGGGAGAGAGTTCCATCAAGTTTATCAAGTGTCCGAGGTGTTCCACGTCTTCATGTCTCAAAGTGATACTCCAGATCCACTTCATGTATGGATTACGAGAGATTGTGTTGATACTAATGGGACCCCGAGGGACCAAAGGCGTGATTCGATAGTCGGATCAAAGTTTCGCACGCAAATAATCATGCGTTAGTGAAAGTGTTGTGGCAACACCGAGGAGCGAGGAGAAACTGGGAACGCGAGACGTGATGTACACCATCCTTTTCATTTGAGGATGAATGCGCGCTTTGTTCATTGGAACGAGAATAACTATTGCATATGCATGTGTCACTTGTAAAAGTATGTGTGAATTTGGGATCTAAATTCTTTTACAAAACTCTGAAAATTAGAAATTTTCAAAATGGCAAATGATAATACAATAATAATAATAATACCATAATGGTTTAGAAAACCTAGAAAATTCTCTTAGATTTGGGACAGATAAACTGATTATGCTGTTTTTTGATTCATCTCAAATCCAAGATCTAGAAGGTTTTGTTCGACTGAGACAACGGAATATTTTTACGATTTTTTTGGTAAGGTAAGTCGTCATGACTTCCAAGCACGGTGATTTTTACAAAAATCTCTAACAGAAATGCCTCGAGATAAGTTCATTTAAAAATAAAAGTGAATCTAAAAGAAATAAATTGCTTGGGTAAACTTAATCGAATGAGAGAAAAACACATGGCGAATGTGAGAAAAAAAGGAAAGAAAAGGGATAAAAAAGTCAAAAGAAAAGGAAAAAAAAAATGAAAAACACTATGGGGAGAGCGGTGAAAAGAGAGAAAGAATTTTTTTTCTCTCTTAAGATTTACGAAATTGGACAAGATTGGTCAGAGTAAAGTTAAAAAGTCGGTCCACGCATCGAGCTCACGCGTGATACCAAAGCAGAGTCACAAATTCACGATGTAGGAATTCTTCCTACTAGTTATTTATATAGTCTAAAGGTCATTTAATGGCTTGGGGTTTTCTTAAAGCCGAGGTTATAAATTTCAACCCAAATTTTGGGATCAGTGTATTTTAAAATTTCAGACCGTTGACAACGGGTTGAATTTGCCGACCATTTTCGGCATCAGCTCATTGGTTTAATTTTCAAGATCGTTTTACAGCCCGACAGATTTTGTGGGAACGCTAGGACATTAATCCTTCGAATCAAGTTCAAAGCTTGGTTTTGATCCTGTGGATCATGCCCTCAAGTTTTGCGGTGTTTTAGTGAATAGTAATTCGGTGATTAATCGTGAAGGGACCACAAAGCAGCCCTGCTTTATATGGGTCTGGTGATTTGGAATTTACTTTGTGTGTATTGTTGGAAAAATTAAATAATATAAGTATTACAAAAATCAGCACATGTTGAGTGATGTATTAATACGCGAAAATTGTGATGTGAATGAAAATTATATGTAAAAATATATAATTCTCCTGAATTTATAAATGTTGTATGTAGCATGATATAGCATGAAATAACATGATAGCTTCATATGCACGTCAAGCACAGCGCCGAGTCATGTGTGGGTGCATGGTAACGGTTCACCATTCTTGGTGAATGTGGTGAGTTTTCCGGAATGACTACATCCTCAAAATCAAATCATAGTGGTATAAAACAATACACAAATATAAATCACATGTATTTGGGTGTAGCAAGATGGTAAATCCTCCAAGGTGAAAGACCCAAATTTATATGCGCAAGTTGATATGATCATCACGATGAAAAGTTCGTGAAAAATGTCGGGAGCAGCATGCGCCGATCCCACAGACATGTAGACTCAAAAGACGTGACTCATGAATAAAACACAATGGGATTTGATAAATTAAATTGAGGGGTTGCCTGAATGGTTTAAATCATTGGGTGAAACACCAATGACTGGTTTTCACACTTGGTGTCGCAGGTGTGAGGGAGTCGGTTCAGGGATCGGGTTGTGGGCATGAAGAGTTTCATCTCATGTATGACACCGAACATTCCATGATTTGTGGTCATTTATATGTAATATGATTTCATATTTATGTATGTCATTACATGCATTTAGCGGAGTAGTCTTTATGGGGAAAATTTTCACTAGGCAATGCTCACCCTGTGGGACCTTTAGGTACAAGGTACTGGCGCGCCCAACGAGGTCGTGTGATTATAGTTAGGAGGGCTACATGTGTGGTCTTGGCATTTCTTTATAAAAGAATATTTTAGAATTGTAAATCCCAAATTTTTTGGGAGTATTGTTCGAAAATAGTCGGTATGTAATTATGGTAATAGGACCGGATCGATTCTTAGGGACTATAATTAAGCATTTTATTTTCATAATACTTAAATTTAAATGGAATGAATGAGTCGCCATTAAAGGATGTATAAGTATTAGGGATATGGACAGACGATCCAAGGGGGTCAAGACTACTTATTGAGATCTTGGCCAGAGTTATGATTATTCTATTATACAAAGTTATATTAGTAGAGCTTCCGAAGGAAGGTTTTGCTCAATTCTTGTGAAAATGTGGATCCCAATAAATGGGACACAATAGTGTGGTATCGGATCACTCAAAATCCACAAGAATTTCACGGGTTGATAGATTATCAATAGGACCCCGGATTTGAGTGTCACACACTTAGGATATATTTTGCTTGAGGGGTGTCTTTCTCATTTGATTTGTATCCCATGATTTTTTTTTTCCAATGACTGATAGGCGTATTAATATTGAGTGATTCAAATGATTTTTTAATACAATATTCAAATGATTTTTTTAGAGTTTTTAATCACTAAATGTTAAATTTAGTTGTGTTTGTCATGAGAGTTTGTCTTAAATTTGCTTGGGGTCTGTTTGTGGAAATCCAAAAATAAATGAATTGATTTTTTTGGGTATTCGTTGCTTGAAATCTCTAAAAATATGAAAATATTTGTCATTTCTGGTTTAGAATTTGGCATAGATTTAGAAAATTACATAATAGTAATAGGATCACTGAGGATGCCACCGTCATAGGTTTGGGGACGGCATGAAATAAAACAAAATACAGATACGTATGGGATGGGATATCCGTCCTAACTCTGTCCATTGCCAATCTATTTCAAACTCGTATCACACTTGTTTTTTTTTTTTTTTTTTTTTAATTGTATTAATTTTCTTTAGAATATATTCTTGAAAATATCATTTTTTTGTAATATGTTTTTGAAATAAAATACAATTGTGATGACGTTAACTTTGTTCACTTGTTTCAGCACTACGCCATCATCAATAACCACATAAATTTCATGACCTTCTTTTCAACCCCTTCATTGATTACGGGTGCTATAAGTTTATGTAGATGACATCGGATCGGATTTTTGATCGATTTTTCAAAATCATATCCTGATCTTAAATAAAATAATATAATCATATCCACATATTCATATACTACTTATAAAAAAATTCAAACTATATCCTATCCATCGATTTCGATATTCTCCACTGATATCTGATTATCCACGCGACACCAAGCATATTTTTTGCTAACCCAGAGATTATGTTATAACTTCATGATTCATACCAGAATAATATATAAATCAAAAGTTCAAAGTTAATAAAACATCACAAATCAACTACTTTAACAGATTCAATAAAACGAGAATTATGAACTAGTATTTGTGGTTCATATACAAAATATATAGGTAAAAAAATTGAAAATGAGGCAATTGAATTTTTTAAAATTGAAAACTTGGAAAAGAATGAGAGAAAAGAAAATAAAATAAAATAAAAGAAATAATAAGAATGTCATAGATCCGTGAATCGATCCATCGCAATGAGTAACTTCAGAAAATCATACCATGCTAAAAGAATAAGTATCTCAACGTTTTATGTGTCAAAAAGTTAATTTAAGATGATGTTCAGAATCACTGAAAAATCAATGAGACATTCTAAAGTCGCTTTAATAAATATTTTCAACAAACATACATGGTAATGAGATCGAGAAAACAGACATTCCAAAACTTTGATTTGAGCCATTATCTACAATTTAATTTTTACAAAACCAATAATTAAAAAATCTAGAATGGTATAAAAAATTATTGAAATTAAAAAAAGTATTAAAGAAAGTCAAATCAAATTTTTAGTCTAGAAATACAGTAAATGGACAAGTTGAAAATAAAAGAATTCTGAAAAA
This sequence comes from Tetrastigma voinierianum, assembly GCA_016808115.1. Lineage (NCBI taxonomy): Eukaryota > Viridiplantae > Streptophyta > Magnoliopsida > Vitales > Vitaceae > Tetrastigma > Tetrastigma voinierianum. The sequence continues at coordinate 164,404 of JAEQBH010002471.1, read as the reverse complement.
TCATTTACTTTTGCTAATGGTTCTGTAGATGGTTGTATCACAATTCACAATTTACTTTTACAAAACCATTTCTTTTCCTTTTATATATTTTTTTATTTGGTTTAACGTAACCATCATTGCATTCATTTTTACAAAATAAATTATTACTATGTATTGGGAGTAAATTTCATACACCAATCACACCAATATTTTAGCTTCTACAAACAACCATTACAACTTACATTCTCCAACGGCCGCACTTGTACAATTATTATTATTATTACTTAATTCAATTATGAACCACAAGATTAATTTAATATTTTTGACAATATGCTACGATGAATCTCATCATTTAAAGCACAAGCATGATGAATCTCAACCATTTGCTACGCGCATGATGAATCTGATCTTTAATAATATTAGAACATGATATATGTATTTTAGATCAATGTTCGACAATGCAACAACACAACATGGTACAGCATAATGGTCCGCACTCGTTACCCGACCTAAAAATAAAAGAAAAACCTGAATACTAAATCACTAACTGGTCGAATGTTATGTGAAGGAATAGATCTTAAGAGTTGCTTTAATGCTTTGGACTTAATGCCAACTGCCAAGCTTATTTGAGATTTCACTAACACAGATCGTAATGAGTGTTTTCTTTATAAATCAACAAACTCTGCTTTTTTTTCCAGATGTAGTACCCAGCCTTTATGTATTCTATAAACATAACTTCAAAGGCATAGACTCATTTTCTCAAAATCTAGACTATCTTCATAAAAACCACTCCGTCTCTTCCCTTCTTTCTTCCTTCCTCCCTTGCATAGATTCAAGATTTATACTTCGATGGGAGATAGAGTTAGGTTAGTGGGATGTTTGATTAGGACTTTAAGTAAAATTAAATTTACAATATTAGAATTAAAATTTGTGGTGTTACATTATGTTAGAGATTGACCAAAAATCCAAGCAAAGCCTGTAAGATCGCGCCTCATTCCTCCATTCAAGAGGAGGCCAAAGCCACAAAGACAGGTGTATAGAGCTCCTATCATTAAAGAGTTAAAGAGTCACATAAGTTTTAATTCTTATACAACTAGAGGGCTTCTTCTCATTGCGTTTTACCAATAAGTCTAATGGGTGATTCCAAGAATGGCCAAAGCTCAAACATCTTCGGGAAGATATGTCCAAATTCCACACTGGAAGGATAATGAAGATTGGGATCGCATGATCGTATGAGGCTTATCAAATTAGGTTTGTGGTGTTATAAGTTTAGAATTTATCGTGTTAAGAAGTTAGGGCTTACAATGTTAGTATGTTACATTAGATTTACAAATTACAATTAGACTGGGATTTATAATTTATAATGTTATTGTTAGGTTTGGGGTTTACATTATTATATTTTTAGTATTCATTTCTAACTCATATTTGAATTAGGATTTTTAAAAATAGGCAATTAAATATTTGAATTAGTAATGTGAGATCATATATCATATTATATAGTGTTATTACACATACTCAATTCAAATATTACGTTATCGATATTATAAATATTCAAATATTATCCAAATATATTACACACACGCTTAGGGCTCCGATATGATAATGGTCGGATCGATACTTCAAACTTACATCCATTCAAAAATCGATTTTATCCATATCCATATCCATTATCCAAATAACGTTTCTTAACGCTTTGACCGGATCGGATCGGTCGGAAATCCAATGATATCAGGAGACACATTTAAGTTATCTCTAAAGGCTTATGGATTTATGCAAAACTTAAACCATCCATTTATTGTCTGTTCACTTCAGAGATTTTTTCCAAATAATTAACATTGTTTAAGAATAGTTTTTTAAAACGGTCAGCATTTTCTTTGCATTTGGGAATCAAACAATGACCGCCTTGCTTCAGAAAAAAATATGCCAGATCTGACCATCGCGACAAATCCTTCTTAATCGGATTGTTACGCCTCAATCTCATGCTGCCAAGGCTGCGTTTCGTCAGCTTGCACGTCAATGCATTTTTACCGGGTACCATATGAGACGTTCATATGTTGGATACTTTTGTCAATTATGATGAGTCCATATAAATACAGATAACACACATATTGAACACCTTAATTAAGTCTAATTAAAATAATCTAATTAGAATTAAGTAATTGGCTTAAAAGGGTATAATTATCATATAGAATTAATATATAAATATTAATATGTTCATGCAGTTATCAATTTTAATTAAACCTAACTGTAATCTAAATATAAATAAGTAATTGGCTTAAGGGTATAATTATCATCATGAAATTAATATATGTGGATACTTTAGGAATATTTCTAATTTGATGAGAGGTCAAAATTGAAATATCTAACTTAGGTATGACAAGTATAAATATTATGGCATATGGTCCCTAGTATTCTATTCTTCTCTACATCTCCATCAATATAAAAGGAGAGAGACAAAATTATTGTCACAGAGCATAGTATTGAATTTGGGTGACTTGATACTGATATAGGTACGCTTTTATTATAATGTAATATATCTTGAATAAATGGTAGAAACATGCTTTGATTAGAATTGTTCATTATACATGATCAAGTCTAATATTTTGAATTTTTCTCATGTTTATAATATTATTAAACTAGAAATATGTGATTATGCTATCAAGAATTTCTGTCAAGTGGTATTAGAGCTAACCAATATTTGATTCTTTGAGATTTAATTTATGTTTATTTTATTTAATTTTATTTTGTTATATGAATTCAGATTATCAAGAACTCAAAATTGTTTTTCATGTGATAAAATCTTTGAAAACCTAATCGTGAATAAATTTGTGCAATATAAATATTTTTTTTTTCACCAGATTCATATTTACTTTGGCTTTAAACTGAAGTTAGCCTCTTTAAAAAAAAAAATCTTATTTTTTAGTCTATTTCAAATTGTTTTAAGAGAATCTTGAGATTTTTTAAATTAAATGGAAAATATTTTTTGTCATCAGGTTCTGTTTCCGATTAAAGATTTTAATTAAAAAATCATCATTCAAGTTTAAGGATTTTCTTGGGATACGGTTTCATATCTCACTCTAATAAGTTTTTTTTCTAATAAAAAAAACATAATATATTTTTTTATTGAATTCCTGATATAGAACTCTGAAGAATAATATTCTTTTCATAATAAAATATATAATTTTTTTTATTCGGTTTCATATCTTTGGTCTAACTTGAAGTTTTTCTAATTAAAATATATATATATATATATATATATATAGCATATATATATATATATATATATATATATATATATGGTATATATATATATAGAGATATATATAAATTTTTTATTGAATTAACATAAAGATTCATTCATAATTAATGATTTTTTTTTATTTAAAAATCTTTTATTGGATTTAGCTACATGTTTTGTATAAGTGGAGATAACTGTATTTTTATTTGAGTTGTTTATTGATATTTAATTTTTGTAATTTATATTCATTTTAGAAATATATACTTATCCATACTTTTAGATTTGTATGTTATAACATGAACCTTAGACATAGATCTTCTTTCACTTTTATTTGATTAATTTAAATATTTAATTGGAAAGATAAATTCAGGAATTGCAGAACAACTGAATCAAACAATTTGGTAAATTTCAGTTATGACTTGTTATAAGTTGTTTATTTTATTTGAATTCATTGAAAACAAGATGTTGCCTGACTCTCTTGTGAAAAGTTTAAAAAGTGATGTGGGATATTATGTGTGTTATTTCATACGGTATTAGTCAACCCAAAGGGAAGAGCATATAATGAATTACACACATATACTTGTGGTAATAAATATGTGACAATGATTAGAGTTTTTATACATGTGAATGATACATTATCCAAAGATAGGCCTATTATTTGACACATATTATTGTTTATATTTGATTGTTACAACAAAAACACGCTTATAGTTAATATTATTGTCCAAAGACTGAATTAATGTTGTTTTGGGTATCTTGATACGTGGGTTTACCATTATTTGAATTTATTGATTTTATTATACTTAGTTAATACGTGAGCTTGTTTGCTTGAATTTGTTTGTTCTCTATACATTTAGTGTTATTTACTAATCTCAATCTCATTCCCATACTCAATGAGTCTTGGTTTCCTTTTAAGGACTAGAAAAAGAACACTTTTTTGTTCTTGGCTGCAAGGATGGATCTGTATTTCGGATATAGAGCAATCCCACTACTCCATAGATTCAGTTTCTTCCTGCTGATGAGTGAACCATGAGAAGTGGGAGCGCTCAAATCACACGAGTCTTATGATCATTAAGCACGGTATTCCAAAGGCATTTGGGGTGCCATATCTGAGGAAATTACCAATGCAAAATTTTTGTAAAATCATGATAAACGATTTTGCGTAGAGAATGATGGGTAGAAACAAGCACACTTTGTTGCTTATTTACCATGAAGCATAAAGGTGTGCAAGAAACAACATATAGGAATGTCTCATATTGATTCAAAACTTAAGGTTTTAAAGTTCGATTTGATAATATGCTCTTGTTCATCTAGTATTATCAACTGTTACAATAATAACTGGATAAAGGTCAATTAAGGAATCCGCAAAAGGAAAATGGTCTCTAAATGAGAGCTTCATCTCGTATTGTGTACAAGAGAGTAGGAAGTCAGGATGATCAAGGTGCCAATTTGGTTACCACCCTAAAAATATGAAAGACATTAAAAGAAAAGAATACAAAAGCTGTTGACAAGTGTCCAACCTTAAAAGAAAAACAATAAGAAACAAAGGTTGTTTTTGTAACAAAGGAAGGATATACAAAGAAGGAATTACAAAGGCACACAAGGTGAACTCTTCACTTTCTTAAAGTTGTCATTAGAGCTAGATTTATTTGAATTTAAAAGTATTACTCTTTCCTTATACTATCTTTTAGACATAATTTGGTTTTAGTTTCTTTGTTACAATTTTGAGTTATTTTGTCGGTTTGGAAACAATAAGTTTTATATTTATCTTTAAATTAAATACATATAATTAGTTCCTAAGTTTATAGATAACCTATATATGCTTGAAACTATTTCATCCTATAATGAAACCCTACCTGTGGAATCACAATGTACTAAACACAATTTAAATAAAAGAAAATTCAGCTTCATTATGAGATTACTTAAGTGATTAGCCATTCTTAGGAAATAGAGTTTAACTAATTTTGTGTCTTAATAGAATTTTAATTCCCTGATTTAAAGACCTTGATGTTTGTGTTGAATGTGTAAAGGGAAGGTAGACTTCAAAGCTAAGTGATTGATGCCAATAAGTCTATGGAAGTTTTTTGACATTAATACATTTAGATATATGTGGGTCATTCCTCACGACTTAAATTGTCGAACATGTTTTCATAACTTTCAAAGATGGTTACCATGATATGATTGACTTATATGATTCCACCATGAGAAATCGCTCTGGGATGTGTTCAAACATGGAAGTTGAAGTTGAGAACTAACTCACAAAATGATAAAAAAAAATAAAAAAAGAATTGTTTCCTAATCCATGGTGGTGAATACAATGGTAGATCTAATGGATGAGTGAATGTCATGGACCCTTGCATACCTAGAGATTATTATGAAATCGTTCCACATTGGCTACACCATGTCAGGATCACTAGCATGAGAAGTGTAGTCAAAAGGACTAATACGACCTTAAAAGATATGGTGAGACATGATTAGCTTCGTCCACTTTACCAGTCACCTAAGGTAACACTTAAGACAATACTGAGACTTCAACAGAGTGCCAACACAACTCAAAGTGTAGAACAAAACACTTATGAGCTTTGACAAGTAGAAAGCCCACTTAAAGTAATACGTGAAACCCCAAACATGGGGTCCCCATGACCAACCACAACCTCGCAAAAAATGAAATCCCGTGGGATAGCGATATCCGGTACCACTCTATCTAATCCCATTAATTGCAATCCATTCATCGAGTCCTAGATAATCACATACCTACGCCCTGACACCATGTTGTGAAGTAAGGATCAGAATTACCTATGGATGATAGTGTGTCTCGATACCACACTGTCCAATCCCATTTACCGGGATCTGTTTAGCCACATTCAATAAACTTTTTATGTTATTTTAAAAACATAGTACTATGAGTTTAATCACAAAATCTATTACATACATGTAGCATATGCCAAAACATTAGTAAGTTCTTCCAAAATTTTTACAAAAGAACTATACACCATAGGTTCTTCTTTAACCCTCAAATTTAAATGAGAGTTCGTCCACTAGTGCACACCTGGCAACCCTTAAATAAGCTTTTCCCATAAAGGTAAGGATTCCAACACTCAATAGACAGACTCCCACATAGGTTATTACCCCTCCCTAAAGCACATGGCAATGTTCACTAGACATATTCTCACATACACAACATTCCACTATAATGATAACTCCGATGGAATACTACATGTCACATGAAATGATGAAACTCCCACTCACGTAATGAAAAACCCAAGTCATCACAAACTCCTATCACACAATGCATAGCCAATGTGGATAACATCCACCATTCGATGAATTTCATCCACGATCACTTCGAAACAAAATCAAGTTTTTAGAAATTAAAACTTACTGGATGTTTCACCTCTAAGGATCATTTTATTAAAAAAAAACATGTATCTTTTGAGCGTGCAAAATTTTCGTATATCTCAACACCGAAGCCACTCCCGCTCTCTTCCTAATTCTCCTCATGGGCTCATCGCTGACACATATGTAAGAATGAAAAAGACTGGGGTCTTTCAACGATATATCTTTATCCTTGCTTGCTACTACCTGACACCAGTTTTCTACGCAGTTTCTACGCATCAACAAGAACCCGCGTTGAACTTCATTCAACATATTGGCCCACTCATCAACCAACAAGGATGGTGTGGATGAATCATTTCACTTCACGGTCACGAACCCATTGAACTTTCGCTCTCAACATTAATTTTACCTCATCAACCACTTGGTATGATGGTGTGTGATGGCACCATGCACTTACACCCATGAATGCGATGCTCTCAATGCGATATGTACAGCATTATGCCAACGCATATCAATCAGAAACCAGAAAATTCAAATTCTTTTCTCAAAATGGTAAAAATGGTCATTTCTTCGAATAAAACCCAAAATTTTTCTAGATCTTGATGATGAAATTGTGACTTCACTATTTGAATTGTCTCAGAATCTAGATACCACGTCAATTCCCTTGTTGAATTCGAGACAATGAATTTCACGCTAAGCACCAAGTGCTCTGGGTGTTGAAGGATCTGCTTTATGAAAGACATAGCCATGTGACAGAGTCACCACTACATGTACTCCATGTGACACATGTTGCACGATTAGTGAGATGATGGAGATGAATGGATTAGATTAAGCCATGTGTCAAAAATCAAAACCAATGACACAAATGAATTATTGAAAAGCTTAAGTGAATAAGACAAAAGAAATTAGTCTTTTCTCCAACTTGAAAGAAAAATGTGCAGTAGGTGTGGGTTTGAGATTTTAGAGAGGAGAAAGAGTACCCCTCTCTGTAGATTCTCTCGACGCTCGACCGCTTGCTCATCGAGCAAGAAGCAAAGTTGTCTCTCTACGCGGCAAGGGCTACGCTGCAGTACGATTTTGTGGAGTCTCACAACTCCAAGAGGTAGGGATCTTTTCCTTACTTGGTTTATTTTTTACAAGAGCCACTTTAATGGATGGATTTGTTAGCTCAGACAAAAGTTATCGGTCCTCAAAATCTTGAACCGAGCGGAGAAATCCCTATTGTGTGGCTGAACAAAGGTCGAATTCTGTGGTTTCATCTCATGATATGTTGTGTGTGATTTTGTGTGGTTTTGGTAATTCAAAATGAATTGCTTGGATTGTTATTGGTCCATGTGAGCTAATACTTTAGTGCTATTGATTGTGAATTGAATAAGATGAATTATGAATTAAATTTGTTATGATAATATGTAAAATATAATAACATGAATTGTGTGGAATGGTATATCAGACTCATATGCACCGGACAACCCTGATGGTAGGTGGTGTGAGTGCATGACATAAAAAAATGAAAGAAAAAATTGAAAACGGTTGTGAAAAGAATTTCGCCAAGGAAGATTTCAAGAATTGCCTTGAGAAAGATCCAATTGGCTTCATCTCTGGAAGGGCTCCACAGGATCACTGGAAAAATTATCCAAGAATTACATGCCCCCGTGAGGGTAGTCTAATATATTTATCGAAACTCGGTAGTGTGTTTTCAAGAACAAAAGCTTTGTTTTGAAAATTGTATTTTTACCGCAGATTTGCTTTTCTAGGTGATGTGTGAGAGAGTTCGATGAGACTCCCGAGACATGGGATTGGGCACATGTGACATTCAAGTAAGATCGCGTATTTGAGTGTGATTGTCAAATATGACATGTGCACTTAGAGTGCAACCCATGAAATTATCACTAATGAAGCATTGCTCACCCCTGCTGAGGGATCATTATTTCAGGCATGTGAGTGTACAGAGGACAACACTCGCTGAGGTCGCTGCTTTAGAAGAAAGTCTGATTGTGGTTATTCATTTGTTTAACTGTATAAAACTTCAGAATTTGATATATGTTTGGTAAAGAGTAATGTAATAATCTTGAACTATTGTTATGAAGATGTATTTGACGTAGTATTGATGTATGGGCCCAAATGGCCATTTTTACTCATGTATAGAATCCCATAATATGAGACACAAGATCAGCAGAAGCTGATTCGGTTGTCACACAAATCCAGACACCCGAGATTTCAAGGCCACATCAATTCCATGTCTCCATGTAATGAATGCCAGAAACTAAATCATGTATCGCACAATTATATCATCAAAAGCATATAACTTCCAAATAGTTCTATCTCAATGTCAATATATTCAATTCATATATTCAATCAACAATTATCACCAAGTAAAAGTCAACTGCGCAAGCAAAGACAACTTGGCTCTCAAGACCAATTGTAGCGTAAGAGATGCCCACAAAATAATCCACACATACAACCATCATAGGCCACACAAACATGCCACAACCTAGGCATAGAACAGTCCCAAAATCCAGACACAAACTGAGAGATAGCCTAAGCCATAGAACCTTAAATGGACCATAACTTTTAAGTCGAGGTCCACCTTGAGTGATTCAAAGTCTAACAACAAGTTCACAGATGCAGCTACAATTTCCTATGAAGGACCTGAGTCCCACCCCTTTGTTCCTAATTTAAATCTGTGTTAAATCTGTCAAGGCATAGGATTAAACACAAAGATCTTGTTTATACAAACACTAGGGTACAACTGTGCAGAATAATCCCTACCTTCGAGCGCAGCCCCCGTCGAATATACATGTATTTATTTTGCTCTGATCGAGTTCACTGGTCAAAATGCCTAGACTTCCTTTCTCCATTTTTCTCTCTCTTCCTTTCTTTCTTCTCTCTCTCTTTTATTTCTTTCCTTTCTCCTTTTCTTTTCTTTTCCTCTCATATCCTTTTTCCTTTCGCCCCTCCTTCCTCCACTGAATCCATCTCCCCTCCCCTTAGACCTTTCCAACTTCCACATGCATGCGATTGGCCATACATCGCCATGTGCTGTCACCGACACACTAATTGTTTAAAATGTGAGATTCGATACTATCTCATAATTCAATGAATGCATTGGGTAACCAGGATTTCTGCCAGGATTTAATCTTAGCTGGGAGATTCGTTTCTTCATTTGAGATTTGAAGATTTCTTAGGTTTTCAACTCCATACCATAGCTTAATAAATTATTGTTTTGTCTTTCTTAGAAAATTCGATTTTTCCTGTGTGTTTTATATATTCTCCCCCACCCACTTAAAAGAATTTCATCCCCGAAATTTACACACGCATTTACATACAATCACATGCATATGCAATCGGTTAGCTTACACACAAATGACTAAACAATGTACCGCAGATCCTCTCAATTAAGAAGGATAAGCGGCACGCGCATAATGTCCTCACGTCCCATGTTGCCTCCTCCAATTCCCTCGATGCTACAATAACACCCTTTGAGTTCTCACCATTTGCTTCTCAGAAAATTAACCCTGACTCATCATCCATGATACGTGCACTGGTCCCTCTTTGAAGGTTCCATCCGCATCAACAATAAGTGACGCCTGAAGCTCACAAGGGAGTCCAATTTAGAGTGTACTGAGAGCATGGAGACATGGGAATGCCACATGAACCCTCCACAACCCATGGCGACATAATCGCCACACCAGTGGGCCCAATATACCGCATAACTCTTCGCTGCCACAACCCCAATGATTCTCATCTCGTGCATGACCTTAAGAAGACGATCACCCAATCTAAACTCTAGAGGTCGCCAACGCTTGTTGCCACAGCTCTTTTTTACTAGCTCGATCCATGAGGGAGATGCTTCCATATCAAGTCAACCTTTTCCGAGGTGTTCCACCAAACCGGATCCTAGAGGTCTCTCCTACCTTCGTCTCAATAGATCGGAGACCAAGATGGCCTCCCATAGAGTGCCTTACAGTGTCATATGCATATTTTGTAATAGTCTAAAGCTGCGATTTGTATAAACTAGGCAAGCGCCTGTGTGAGTATGCACGATCGATCAAGTAATATAGCTGCACTCAGCAACAATATCGATCCACGAGAAGTGCGTTGATCTAGAATCGCCCTATGATATTATCCGGACTTAAACTCTTTAATGAATGTCTAACTCATGTATCAAATTAAACTAAATCTAATTAACTTGTGAAGTCATTTTTTTGTGGTCTAGGGTTTTGTGCCTCCCGCCACATTTGATGGATATTACCTGTGGATGAATTACTATTCGCCATTAATGAATTTCACATGATCGGGTGATCGCAGCTCATAGTGAGATACACCCTCTCAGGTATATCCAGCGATTTCACCAGAGGTCAGAGTGCATCTCTACCCATACCCTAAACTCCGAAACGCTTAAATGTTAAAACCCTAATCGCCACACTTGTAATCGGGATATTTCTATTCGCCGATTTAACCAAGGGTTGCTCTACTCATATCCCTAGGAGTCCTTATCTCCGATCTCTGATGGCTCCAACAAGATCATGTCAATGTCGCTGCATCACCATGAAAATAAACCAAGATGCATATAAATCGATATATAAATCATAAATAAACATAATAATATTAGATTTAAACTTTAATCCATATAACCTAAAGGAAGGTTCAACAAAACCCTAGAAATAATTTCAGAACATACTCAATTTTAATACAAGCATAGTTCTATAAATACACAGTTTTGAGAAGAGAACATAAAACAAAGTCTGCTGATCTCTCTGGGTTATCGTCGGCTTCATTCTGGCAGACTTCGTCCATGGCACGCCCCTTCGATGATCCCAAAAATTAGCTCTATGCTTTTATACCCCGCGTAGTCAGCGAACGCCGCTGGACAAGTGGTCGCCTTGACTTTTTCTTCTATTGACCGACGGCCGCGACACAAGTGACGCCACGACGGAACGCCAAGACGCTGCCAGCTTCCACTCTTCTTTGTATTTCCATAAAAAGCTTCAAAATCACCATATTCACTTCTGCACCGGCACACAAGATCCAAAATCGATATCGGGCAATAACGCACCAATATTAAAATATAAAATATTAATAAAACGTAGTAAGTGACATGCGCGATGCGACATGACCGCTTTAGACACTCATCACACCCTTCAAATTTAGCTTCTCGTTTTGTCCCCAAGCAAGAAATAACATACTCTTAAACCAAACACACACAAGAAACTAATATAATAAAAATTCAACGACATGATCGTGATGCACATGTCGCAGCGAAGGATCAAACGGACGACTCAAACCTTGCCCTTTTTTACCGAATTTAAGAGATCCATGAGGTTGTTCCATTCTTTGAAAGAATTCAACCTAACACGCTCGATTGACAAGTGAGACTACAACCTCCTATGTTTTCAATAGCCTTTCCAAGCGCCTATGTGCATTTGATACATGATCTCTTAGCATATAACCTGTTCGTACTCCAAACTGAATTCAACTTACCTTATTTGGGGAAAGTCTAACTTATGGAAAGATAAGAATCAATAAACTTTTATCTCGCCTAACCTTACCAACTCATGAAAGAAAATGTCACCGCCCAAGTTTATGTTTGAAAATCATGTAAATGCAGGATTCCATGGTGACTTCCCACCAGTTGGTTGGCGGCACCAGCATCACCCTGAACTCACCCCGAACGCCTAACTAAACCTAAGGGCCCTAAGCCATAGGAAACTCCATCCTCCAATCTGTAATCAACGGCGAAAGAAAGTCACGGTCGCCACGCTCAGTACTGCTTTGAAAAGCCCTGCCCGGATTGGCGACTAGAGCTCCCACTCATTCTATTCATATATTTTTTTAATCAAGCCCGATGGCAATCCTCTTCTAAGGTGTCCCATCACTTGGTGTTTAAACCCAAGGTTTGTCAACCTTAGTGTCAGCCCTGAGCCCAGGGGCACACCTGCAGAGACCATATGTGTGGGTGCTAAGACTTTGAGAATTGCTCTGAATACCCCAGAGGTGACTCAATCTTCTGATTGAAATCAAACAAGCAAGGTTGGCTTGAGCCCTGTATAATGCAAAGTTTTAAACATCATTTGTGTACTAATTCCACTTTACAACCTAATTGATACATTAGTCCCACCGGGCTACGATCACATTTTGTAGCTATTTTTAGCGCCAGGTGTCAATGTCTTCATATTCTCAACCCGATTCAAACAATGATGAACCTAGAGCTATTAAATTTCAAGATGCATGATCGAACAGAGGAACGTTGAGCAAATTGTTTAAGAAAGGAAAGCAACCGGTGGAAATTTTATTGGGGAGTTGCAAAATCTGGCACCAGGAATCTCAGTGCCATGGGGCCCCTGCCATAACACCGCTCCCACCACTGTCACGCTTGACCGCCTTTTTGTGGTTTTATACAAAGTTTGCCCTTCATGTAATTTTGGTTCATTAGCAATACTTGTAATTTCCGTATACTAAGCAAGCACCTAGAGGTTTTGAGTTCCACAATCAAATCAACATTCAGTCCATCAATCAATCAAAGGAAGTTTGGCACGGGAGCTCCTTCTCCTCTCCCGGGGTTTTTGCGATTTTCTTCTTTTCTCTTACTTTCTGTATTTTCATTAGTTAAACACCCTCACATGATGACAAATCAAGGATGTTCGCTAAAAACCCCTGGATCCTTGAAGGGAAGGCCACTAGGTGTTGAGTTTTGGGGTTTAGCCGCATGCTCACAAAGTTCTTTCTCATGTATGCATATTTATGGTATTTATGCTCCCGCTTCTCACCATAGGTTAGATCTCTGTGCATGCTCTCCTTAACGTTATTTGCAGTTGGGGTTCACATGGATACTACCAGATCCATTGATGCCCGGGGCTAGTTGTCTCCTATTAGTTACCGTAGGTGGTTTTTAGATATGTTCTCACCGTTAAAGCACATTTATGCCCAATCAAATGTCATCTTTCAAGAGGAAAACTTTAAGGGTTTAGGTTTTAAAGCTAAATGAAGATCTGGTTCAGGAAATGACTATATGTCATGATTTCCAACGCGAGGAAAAAGACCCGAGGACATGTTGGTTAACTTAGAACCCTAAGCCCAGTGGCCTGAGACTTCAAGGAATTCTTCTTAACTTACTCGCTTATTTCGCCTTTCAACCATTCACACACACCCAAGCTTTTCACAAACCCCAAAGTCCAACAAGAAAACACCATTTTCAATGCACTCGGTAATCCTTTCTCACTAAGAAAACCCATCCTATAGTTCGACCCTAGAGCCAATTATACCAGAATAGCTTTGCTACGTCGCAGAGGAATCCTAGATATAAATTAGTGATCTTAACACCTACTGCATAAACGAATCAAATGGCGTCGTTGTCGGTGATGGCAGCCCTACGAGAAAGAGAAGTTGTGAACTGGTGATTCATATCACAAGTGTTGGTGAAATCTCATTTCTTTTTTATTTTACCATTTTTCCCACTTGCGCTCACATCGCAGGGGAGTTGGAAAATTTACCCGGCAGGAGTTTGAAAATTTCACCGTGCAGACTGTTCTTCCCCTGTATTGATTTTAGCTAATATTAACCTTTTGGTAGTCTGTTTTTCTGTTTCATGGTTGTGTGTTCATAGTACTATGTTGAACACAGAAACACGTGTAGATTGGAAAGGCTATGCACCAATCGAACATGGCCGTGAAGTTAAACAAGACAATCGATCGCATGGAAATCCCACCAAGAGCAAGCAGTCAATAGGGGTTAATAGGGAACCCAAATGCCTACAGGTCAATGAGGGATCACATACACCCACCACGGGTGAGTGCACCCTCCTTCATAATACCCCCTGCAGAGGATGTGGCAGTGAGACCGTATTTGTTGCCTCTGCTCCCAACTTTTCATGGTATGGAAAACGAAAATCCATACTCACACATCCGGGATTTTAAGGAAGTTTGCACAACTTTCAAGGAGGGAGCATTTGATATGGACTTGCTAAAGATGAAAGCCTTCCCTTCGAATTTTTCAAAGATATGTGCCATCACGACCCATTGCCAAGGGACCATCGAACGGGCGAGCTTCAGCAGCTGAATTTTTGAAGAAGTTCTTCAGTGCACACAAGACTAACAATTTGAAGAGGCAAATTTATACCTTTGCAGCTCATGACGGTGAGAAATTTTATCGCAGCTGGAAAGGCGTATCCGAGACCCATTATGTATTTTTCCCATCATGAAGCCGATACATGGATGCTAGTAAACCACTTCTACGATGGAATGTCCCCTACCATGAAACAACTCTTGGAGACCATGTGTGGAGGGGACTTCCTCAGCAAAAATCCAAATGAAGCTATGGACTTCCTCAACTATGTGGGTGAAACCTCCAAGGGATGGGATGAACCGAACCCAAGGGAGGTAAAGAGAATGAAGCACACAGTAAACCCAAGGGGAGGCATTTATTCACTGACGGAGGATGTGGAATTAAAGGCTAAGTTGTCCACCTTAAACAGAAGGATGGAAGAACTTGAACAAAGAAACCAGCAGGACATGATCAAACAAGTTCCAACCTATGCTAAATTTCTAAAGGACCTGCGGCACACAAAAGGGGTCAAGCATTAATAAGAAGGCCTTCGACCGAACAAGTCACCCCATCATCCAGCTGCAAAACCTTGGTTGAAATATTAAAGATCCAGATCCCCCACCATCTCGCCAACATGGAGGGACCTACATAGACAAGGCACTGCTGGATCTGGGAGCCAATGTCAACCTACTGCCATATTCAATGTACAAGCGCTAGGTCTGGGAGCCAAGTCTACTAACATCACTCTATCCCAAGCAGATCGACGCTGAAAAATACCAAAGGGAGAAGTTGAGGATGTCTTAAAGGTAGATAATTTCTATTATCCCAAGTGGGATTTCGTGGTCTCGATACAGAGCAATGGCATGCAGCACTCACCAAGTGCCCATCATACTCGGAGGCCATTTTTCGCCACACTAATGCTATAATCAACTCATTAACTGGTCAGTGTACCACCTTCTAAGAATACGACATCGAGCTCAACATCTTCACTTAAGCAACAAGGATAAGCCAATCGAGGATGAGCAGCCAGAAATCGGTTAGTTCGCTCGAAAGTGGCACGTGTAGGAAACACAAAAGGCTCATAAACCCGTATGAAGAATTAATAAAGAATCAAGAAGCAGTTAATGAAGGATCAACTGCATCAATCACCCTTCCCGTATCCGGCTATGCCACCAAGACCACCGTAGAGCGTAATGTTTAACACCGCGAGCGTATCAACTCAATTGCGAAGACACCTCACTACAAGCATGGAGAGCTTCTCCTCCGAATTTCCATGAAAACCTCTTAATAGCAAAAAACAAGGAGTGGTTCCTTGGCTGTGAACTGGAAACCACTCCAAATTTTAATGAGATTTTTATTTTATTTTATTTCAAGTTTTAAATTAGGATTTTCATTAATATCCTTTGATTTTCAAATTTTGAAAATTTCCTTATTTTTCAAGCTTATCTTCTAATAATTGTTGGTCTTGTGTTGTTGCAGGTGTTCCAAAGACAGGGGGAGCAAAATTTGCCCGAGAATTTTCACAGTTTCAGGAAAATTTCGCACCCTGCGAAATTTCGTAGGCTGCGAAAATTGCACTCGCGGCACCGGCTCATCGTCTCCCCGCCTACAACTCTTCATTTTCCTGCAACCCTCCGTTTCACGCTCTTGCAATTAAATTTTATAATCTTTTGAGCCATTTAATTGATGGTCATTAAATGCCATTAATTCTTCATGTCTTCCCACCTACCCCTCCTCCCCTATATAAACCCTTGTTTCCTTTCATTTTCAATTCACATTTCATCCTTCCAGTTTCTGAAAAACACTTCTCCTCTCAAGTTTGCTCTCCCTCAAGCCCGACAATGGCGAAGACTAGAGGAGCTCATTCCTTCCGACCTCGGGTGCGCCAGGGCCCCACTCGCCCGGGCCGGGGACCTCCACTCAGAGCCACTCGACACCGCTCCCCGCCGGCACACTTAGCCTTCACTGCTTGCAGCCTCTCCTTCGCCGCCGCAGCCAAGGGCCGCCGCCACAAGGCTCGCACGCGCTCAGCCGTCTTCACGTCTCACGGCATGCATTTAGATCTGATTGCTGAGGCTGAGGCTGTGGCGCGAGGAGAGATCATACAGTTTGATCATCTCATCTGCATCCCAGACATCACAAAGAGGATCACCCAGAGGCCAGTAGATTTGGATTTGTGGAAACATTTACTTAGACTTGGCTTATTGGCATTTGTTTGCTGACATCCCGATCACATCAGCTGCCTTACTTCCCTTGCAGCCCCATCCCGAGGAATGTTTACTACAGAGGGAGAGATTTCCACGAGGAGGTTTACTACGATCTCCCGGCATTTGCCTCGGACCCAGCGCTCCGAGACTCCATGCTCCTTGTGTAGAGATACCATCTGGAGTCGTTCATGACGCCGTCGATACTTCACATCCTGGGTACCATCAGTTTTATCATACGATGACATCTAGGCAAGAGGCCAACCCGACGACTCTGTATTTTTCCATCGACGACCAGCCAAGGATACTTTGGGCCTCCGACATTATAGCTATTGTTCATCTACCAGTGGTCCTCACCAACATAAATAATTATAGACAAGGGCCATCCCATCCTCGACTGTGAGATGGTCCTAGCTTCTCTCCATGGACGCTACCGGTGGACGATATTATTCAGCAAGACCTCCAAATAATAGATGCTGATGCACTACATTTGAAGTCTAATATGTTTCCAATTCCAGCATATCATCCGAGGAGAGAGCTATTTCGAGGTTTTATATCGCATTTCTGAGGGATATTTGTCTCACCAGTATCAGGACATGACGTCCTTTATCACTCTCGAGGTGATTACTGTATCCACCGTCGGCTCGGGCCCCATGCCGAGTCCATGCCTCCCATATTTCCAATGACTTTACGTCGATTCCCAGAGCACATCGGGTTCCCTACCGAGTCTCGATCGAGCGTCATCGTGGCCGTGAGGCCACCTCATCAGCCGATAGGGTGGCGGGCTAGGCCGCGTGCCTTTCATCTTCCCCCTCCAGGGTCAGACGAGGACGAGTCGGTTGCTGATAGTCCACGAGGGGACCTGTCCCCTATAGCTGAGCACACTAGGGAGCCTCAGGCTCCAGCTTCATCAATTCCTCCACTAGTCCCTTTAGCCACCCAACCACACTCTGAAGGGCTCCAAAGATCGCATCTTAGGCCCGATGCCTCTACCCTCCGTGACTTCTCGGTCCCGCCTCCACCGCCCTATCGTGACATAGATGGGCCGAGCACCTCCGCACCGCCCCCGTAGTACATTACCCTATCTACCAAGGACTTCCTGACATCATGGAGGCGGTCCGCACATTCTTCGCCACCACAGCATCATTTGCAGCCTTCCCAGTCACGCCAGAGAGGGGATGACTCCTCGCACCAGGTCGCCAGAGTGAGTTGGGGCAACCTCATGTAGCCTCTAGAGCCACTTGGGCCCCACTGCTTCACATGCCCCCGTCAGCCCGCCTATCCCTCCTCCCACAGGATCACCCTCCACCACATCAGCCCCTACAGCTTGATGTGTCGCAGAACACAAAGATCCGCCACTCACTGTACAAAGACCAGCTACCCAAAGGCCGAGATGATCTTTCCGCCCACCACCAGTGAGGTACCACTCTCCACTTTCTGCCCGTCGACGCTTAGTGTTAGCGATGTTCATACTGACTTTAGTTTTGCTTGTACCATGCCTAAAGAAAGCCCATCTTTGTATATTTAAAGGCTTGTCACATTTGTTGTAAAGTTGAAAATTTTGTAAATTCACCCCGAGCAGTATATAATACAAATCTATTTTTCTACACTTTTCATCTCATTTTGTCCCTATATTGTTGTGGTTTTTCCTCCTTTCCCGTAAATTGAAAAAGTCATAATCAGATAGCCATCAAATGCTAGAATGGTTCCATGCTCGATTGAGTTGTTGGTCACTTAGACCCCGTAATTAACCCCGTCTTCCACCATTCTCTAGCCACACACAAGCACATCGCTAATTAGGGCCGAGAAGCCGATACTCCCCCTTTACTTTGCAAAGCCAACCTTAGCTTCGTTGACGGCCCATAATAGGTTAGAGTTCCCCAAAAGAAGGCCAATGAGTCTTCCAAAAGAAAAAGAAAAAGCAAAAGAAAAAGGAAAAGAAAAGCAAATAGAAAAGCCGCAACAAGCTACTTTTAAACCCGAGCACAAATCAGGGTCTACGGCGAAAGCCTTTTAACTCGTGTGCCCTAAGCCAATCGGTTAGGAGCCACCGACTTAGTGCTCGCTATATGGGTGGATGGGTGGAGTTTAGCGAGTTGTAGGAGCTGGATTCTCGAAATCATTCGAAGTCTGGGGTGAAACCTGTAGATTTCGTGGTCGAAAGATCCTTTTGACTTGATGCCCTAAACCTTAGATTTTGGTATAAACTGATCACCTAAAAACACTTAGATTTTGGTGGCATTTAAGGTTGATTTCCTTGGAATGAAAACTGCTCTAAACTTGTTCCTGTATGGCACTCATTCTCCCAAGCTGGTTTTATGCAATGTCCCAAGCCTTCATACTAAAGGTAAGACATCACTTTTATACACACTTTTTGAAAAGACAGTCCCTTTTTGCATACATATAGCATGCATGATTTTCCTTCTTTTTATCATTACTAAGGGACTAGCAATGTTTCCGATGGGGTGTTGATTAAATTCAAATAATGCTATTTTGAGCCCCGTATAATGCAAATGCTTTAAATACTATTTGTGTACTAATCGACTTTAATAACTCAATTGATACATCGGGGTCCCACTGCCACCGATCACATTTTGTAGCTATTTTAGCGCTTACAGGTCAAATGCCCTATATTCTTTCAACCCGATTCAAACACGATAAACCTGAGCCGAATTTGAAGATGCATGATCGAACCAGAGGAACGTTGGAGCAAAATTGCTGAAGAAAGGGAAAGCAAACTGTGGAAATTTTGCAGGGTTGCAAAAATTAGCAACCTGCAAATTTCGCAGGTTGCGAATTTTCGCAACTTGCGAAATTTGCGAAATTTCGCAGGTTGCAAAATTTCGCAACACTCAAGCCCCACTCGGCCGTTGACTGCCAATTCGCTTCAGGGTTTTATACAAGTTTGCCCTTCATGTAATTTTGGCTCCTAGCACATTTTGTAATTTCCTTGCACTGAAAATTCATATGCTTCGCCTTCGCTGTAATCAAATCAAATATCTCGCCCATCAATAAATCAAAGGAAGTTTAGCACGAAGCTTCCTCTTCCTCTCCTGGTTTTGTGATTTTCTCCCCTTTTTCTCTTACTTTCTTGCATTCTCTCACTAGCCAAACACCCCTTGATGATGACAAATCAAGGGATGTTCTACTAAAACCCCGATCCTTGAAGGAAGGCCACCGGGTGCCGGCTTCGTTTACCGCATGCTCAAGGTTCTTCTTAGTGTATGCATTTAAGGGTATTTATGCTCCCGGCTTCCTCACCATAGGTTAGATCTCTGTAGGCATGCTCTCCTTAACGTGTATTCAAGTAAGCTTTGGGTTCGTGATACTTTCACTAGATCCACCGATGCCCAGCTAGTCGCTCCTATTAGTTACCGAGGGTAGGTTCGAGATATGTTCTCACCGTTAGGCACATTTATGCCCAATCAAATGCTATCTTTCAAGAGGAAAACTTTAAGGGTTTAGGTTTTAAAGTTAAATGAAGATCCGATTCGGGAAATGACTATATGTCATGATCTCCAACGCAAGGAAAAAGACCCGAGGATATACCGTTAACTTAGGAACCCTAAGCCCAGCAATCCGAGACTTCGCGAATTCTTCTTAACTTTTCACTCCCGCTTATTTCGCTTTTCAACCATTCACACACACTGTTTTTCACAAACCCTAAAAGTCCAACGAGAAAACACCATTTTCAATGCATTGTAACTCTTCTCTCATGAAGAAAACTCATCCCTGTGTTCGAACCTAGGGCCACTATATTGTAGTAGCTTTGCTACGTCAGTAGTAGGAATCCTAGGATATAAATTTTGTTGATTCCGAACACCTACTTGGCATAAACGAATCAGTCCCCCCTACCTATACAACAAGTAATTCCCGAGCTTCTAACAACCCACAGATCCTTTCTTAATTTATACTATGTTTTTCCAAAATGATTTGAAGGGGTCAAAATGGATCCTTGATTAGGAATCATGGCATCACTCACACAACTACCTAGAATAACCCTAGAACCCGAGACAAACTAAAACAGGGACCCCTAGTAAACAAAAACATAGAAACAGACACAAATAGACACGACTGAAGAAGCCGACATAAACAATAAAGAAACCCTAAACAGAAAACACATAAATAAGCATGGAAATAGACACACTAAAGTAGAAAACACATAAATAAACACAAAAACAAACCAAACACAAACACAAACCGATCACCCACACCCTCCCAAACAAGTGCGGACAGTGTCCTCAATGTCTATGAAAGAACAAGAGAGGGTGTAGTGAACTTCCCTGGTGATCGCCCGGATCACTACGGTGGCGGTGGAGGTGGCAAGTGAAAGGCTAGGAGCTAAGCGAGATAATCCTGGAGGGACTGCTGATTGAGGAGGATGGTCGCCTGGTTATGCAAGACAATGCGCATGTCGCCACGGAGGGCCTCTATATCTTGGATGATGAGGACCCGATGCTCCTGGGTCTCATCCCAGTATGCATCAAATCGAGCAATGAGGTCCTGCACCTAATCCTCTAAGGCGGTGGAAGGACTGACCGGGTCCTCCTCCGAGGATAGCTGTGGTGGAGGGGGTTAGGTGGAGGACTACCCAACTTCTCCCTGGGTGCCTATGAGGATCCTAAACCTAGACTGATACGCTCTAAGCTCATCCTCGTCTGAGGGTTCATTGCCCGAGTCATAAACATCTTCAGGGCGTGGCACACCTGGCTTATCCTTCTTGACAAATATAGCCTTTATGGGGTGTATCCACACCTCGTTGTCCTCTGGTGGGTACCCTACCAGATAGTCCAAAATGAGGAATGGGTGCCCTAGATTCATCTTGGCATCTTTTTATAGAGGATCACGTCCTTTATAACCTAACCTAGGTCGAAAGGAATGTCTTGAAGGATGGAGAAGTCGGAGCGCGCTCGTCGCCGCCACCTCGCATACTGGTAGACTCCGCAGAGCCGCGGAGGATGAAATGATGCCATACCTTTGGGATATAAGCTAGGTGTTTTTCCTTGAAATGTATAGTGTGCCCTCACTATTCAATTTCCACTCCCTCTGCCCATTTGTCAAGACCCTAAGGATTTCGGGGTCGCATAGAGGCTATCAAACGCCCTGCAGTCCACTCGGCCCAACCAGAGAATCTCGTTTATGGACTTCAAAAGTCAGACAAACCTCACGTGACCTAACCTTTTATTCATGTTGGAGGCTAGATTGGCGTAGAATTCTCGGACTACCATAGTGGCAACCGGTGTAGGGGGTTGGCACAATGCCTTCCACCCCTTGTTCACGATGGTTTTATGGAAAAAATCCCCAGGGTGATGAAAGCCTTTCTCTTTGATGAAAGACCTATTCTTGGAGATGAGGTCAAACTTCTCGGCCGCGCTTTCATTGACAAATTTTTCATGATCGTAGCTATGCAATAAACCCTTACTTGTACAACCCCTTGTGGCCATCTTTGGGCCTTTACTCCCATCGTGTACGAGGCCTGCCGATTAAGCAATAAAGTTTTTCTCTACATCTCCTCGCCTCTAGACCTACTAACACTCAGGATACAAATAACCAATCTGTCCAAGTGAGGCTGCCCAACATCTATCTTAGGCAAATTGTCGAGCACCTAGTGTGTTTGTGACTCTAACCTAGGATTTCCATTATCCCCAACCACTCCTAAGATGCCTTCATAAGCCCAAAACAAAACCCAAAGAACAAAAACTACTCACTACAAAGTGAATCTGAGCCTTCACTTACCCGTAGCCAAACCGGGAGTAGGGCTCCAAACGAAGGTGGGCATGGGTGGATCTCGGGACGTTCGTAGGGCTTGTGGGGGTCTCCTAGAACCAGTTGGGACAAGCTTAGCTATGTTTACTGGGCTTTGCAAAAACAGAGGTGCGTTAGGGCTTGTTTCAGGGTTTTACGAACAAAGGAGAATGAACACTTATGTTCATAAAAATAGGGGAAATGTCGCGACGTTCGGGTCCAACGTCGCGACGTTCCCAAGAGTTATAATACCAACTTCGCGACGTTCCAGAATGTGGAAATGTCAACATCCCAACGTCGCAACGTTACAGAGAGTCCTTTAAGCCAACATCGCGACGTTGAAATCCAACGCAACGTTCTCGAGTGTGTTGAAATCTAACTTAGCGACATTGAGGTTAAGTCTCGACGTTACAGAAAGGGGTCCAAAATAAGGTCTGCCAACGCCAGTAAACGCGATGCAGGCTTGTGGTTTTCGCTTTTCCAACGCGACGCTAGACGCTGTGACTTTATGGCTGTCGTGACGGCCACGCCGCGACGTTGGGAGTCAACGTCACAACATGAAAGAAAGGGTCAAATTCAAAAATTTTACAAAACTTTCTAAGTATGAGAAAACCCTTGAATGAAGTTCCAACCCCGTCGTACTCCTGGAATGAGCTTCTCGAACTAGCTCTCTGTTGCCACTGCTATCTCGGGTCCTGAAAACAAGCAAACAAAAGAAAATTCTGATTACTGAAAGAAATAGAAAAACATGCCAAAACACTCTAACTACGCTCTAGAAAGAAAAAATATCAAAAAGCTTTGGTTGCCTCCCAAGTAGCGCTTTGTTTAATGTCATTAGCTAGACTTCCCTAAATCTGATACTGACACCCCGGAGTCGGGGTCTTGTTGATAACCCAGTCGACTGCCCAGATTCTTGTGGATTCGGGTTTGACCGATACCACACTGTTGTGTCCCATTTATCGGGATCCAATTTTTTTTAAAAATCGAGCAGTCTCCTTTGTTCAGGGAGCTCTACCCAACATACAATTTGTATAACAATATAATCATAACCCATCCAGGGTCTCAACATAAGTAGTATTGACCCCACAAGGTCCATCTGTCCATATCTCCAATATACAATTATCCATGGCCACGTGGACATAAGGTTACTCGGCACCACCTCAAACATCCACTCTTGGGATCCATTCATTCATTTAAATCAAAATATATGATAAAACATAATTACAACGTAAAAGTCGATCAAGCCCTCTTATCATAATTACATGCAGACTATTTATACAATAGTCAAAAATTTAAGTAAATTCTTTTATACAAAATACTTACACAAAGTAATATCAAGACAACCACACATCGGCCTCATTAGACATCACGGCCTCGTTGGAACGCCGACTCTGTGCACTCTCTGAAAGCACCTGAAAGGGGTCCCGATGGGGTGAGCGGTAACTCGATGTAAATTTTTCCTACAAGGGCTGCTCCCTCTTAAATTGCACATGCAATACTTGTATAAACATCGATCACATTTCACACAATTTATCTTGCTTATTATGTAAAATGTTTAGGTGTCAAGCATGAGATACGACCCCTCATGCTCACAACTGAGTCCAATGAGCTCCCGCCCGATTTACCAAGTGGCAAACCAACCATTTATATTTAACCCAATGACTTAAACCATTAGACAACCCTCCAATATTAATTTATCAAATCTCATGTGTTTATTTGGGTTCTGAACTTAAGTCTCAGTTGGCTTCCTAGCCTTCGACACTTTATAAACTTTATCAGTTTGGATACATATATCTAATCAAGAGAATAAAATTTGGGTCTTTCACCTTGGGGATCGGCCATCTTTAGCTCCTCATAAACACCGTGATTTATTATTATTATTTTATACAGTAGTGAGTCTCGATTTTGGGCGTTGTCCACTGAGCTCACCACTCGATCACCAGAATGGTGAATACTTGATCTCATCACCAGCTGGGCTGTGGCGATGTGGCCAAATTACATGAAATACGCCAATGCATTTTCCTTCATGTTCATGTATATATGAAGGTACCCATGAAACATTAACCGTGGACAATTTATAATTTTACATATAATTTACATCCATGCAATCCACGTTAATACATCAAATAACACACATATGGCGTATTTATTTAATATTTTACAGCAATAACACAAAATGGCCAAAATCTGGACCCACACCATGAGCTCTTGTACTTCCACGAGTTCGTCGTAGTGCCCTTGAGAACCTCAGTCGAGGATCGAAACCAAACCTCGACCCGAGTCCGATTTGCCCAAAAATAGTTAGAAAATCCTGTCGACCCATCAGAAAAGATCCGAGAAATTATTTAGACTATCAGAAACTTGATCAGAAAATTCCTAAAAACTCCTACACTTGATATAAAAATTTTATGTAGTGAAATTTAAGGCCTCTGAGGCCTCTAAGAAAACCTGAGCCATTAAATGACCTTTGGGATAAAATATGCCTAGAAGTAAGGAAAGGCTTCCCTACCTCGTGGGTTTGACGAAACTCAGATTTTGTACTTGCGCAGCTCTCGATGCGTGGATAGACTTTGCCTTTTGCTCAGATGGAATTCTATGGTGGGTTTCGGTAAATCTTAAGAGGAAGCCAAGAAGAAAAAATCAAAATCTCTCTCTGCTAAGCTCTCTCTCACCCAGTCTTTCTTTTTCTTTTGTTTTTCGTTTTCTCCTTTTTTAATTATTATTATTATTATTATTATTTTGGATACACTTGATTCATGTTGCTTCATTGGTCCGTTTCTACCAAACAATTTATTTCTTTTGAGTTCACTTTATTTTAAGCAGACAGCTGAGTCATTTCCTAGCAAAGTTACCTAGTAAATTCTCATCGCCGATCAGCGGCAACTTATCACCCGAATATGGAAAAAATTTCAATTGTCTGCCAGAGATTAGGCGAAATTTTCTAGGTCACTAGATTTCGGGGCAATTTAATAGCTTAATCAGTTTAGTCATCGAGATCTAATTCCTGGTTTTCAAAAATTATCGTTTTACCCTTTTCAAAGTGTTATGGTTTTAAGGGTTTACACTCAATGTTCCTCCGGGGGACTGCACTTGTGGCGCTCTACGGCACTATTTACGGTGTGCTCGGATGAATGGCACCTTGCTCGCGAAACTGCCTCAGTTAAGCTGACGCGTTTGTGTGTTAACTTTAAAAGGTTCCTTTCCTTTGGTATAATTTCAGCTCCTCCATGGCAGGAAAACCCAGTCAGTAAATGGTCAGGCCGCGTGACTTTAATTTCCACAGGAAAAGAAGTTTAGTCGGGAGTTAAATAAGAGGATTCGTTGACACACGCGCCTCGAACTCGAATAAATCTTTTTCCTTATATATCTTCCGCACATTCTTACATGCGGCTTTATTGTTGAACTCCTCTAATTTCAGTACGCAACATGCATTTCTCGCCGCCCATCTTACTATCCATATTCAACTGCCTAGTTGCCCAGTATGCTTTATGCTCCAATTCCATCGGCGAGTGGCACGATTTCCTGAACACTAGCCTGAATGGTGACATTCCTAATGGTGTCTTGAAAGCTGTTCTATATGCCCAGAGTGCATCATCTATCTTTTTCGCCCAATCTTTCTTGAGTTGTGGCTTTGTTTTTCTCTAAGATAGACAGTTTCTACGTTCGACACTTCTGCCAGCTACAGTGATACGTGGGTGGTACTACCAGAAGTGCGATCCCGATCTCTCACTGCTGGGACACCATAATATTTCCTCGACATGTTGTCAAATAGGGTTTGTTATAGAAGTGTGTTCCATGTGATCAATGCCCTTGGAATTCAGGCCCAGACATGAAAATATGAGCTAACGGAGAAAGTTTACTCCACTGGCATCATTGGTTTGGGTAAGTGGCCTCCACCTATTTCGAAACATAATCCACGACCAAGGGGATGTATAGGTTCTTCGAAAAGATGAAGAAAGGACTCTGAAATCCATCACGGATATCAAACGAAACTCTGCACCTGTAAAATATAGGTTGCAAGAAAAACATCCGAACATATGCTTCCCATTCTTTGTAATTGTCTGAAGTAGACACAAAGTGGGTGTGCATCCTTGAATAAGGTAGGCGATAGAGAGATCGGTGAAGGGCCTTTGCAAGCGTCTATTTTTAGTGCACACACATGCTAGCGTAGCGTAATGATAGATAAATCACTTTCCATTTCCTCTTTCTAGGACATCTTCTTATCATTTGGTTGCGTGCAATGCTTGCTTTACGATGGGTTCCTCCCGGTAGTAGGGCCGATTGTGCGAAAAAATCTCTTGCACTGACGATAACTAAATTACGGAGGCTTTCCTGCAGTAATTCGCAAATCCATAAACCACCCAGTATTGGCTTTTTGTCTTCAATTGCAAGAGTTGTTTGGCAGGAAGTATCATTGATCTAAATTTCTTTACCGACCCTTCAATGGCGTGAAAGATTATTTAGACCCTACCAGATTTTCGAGTTCCTTTTCCTTATCTTTAATTTCAGGTAGGAACTCTTGGAGTAGTAACACCCACCTTATGATCCTAAAGCTTAGCGTGTTCTTGCGCTTATCGGGACTCATAATTTTAGTGAGTCGGTGTACTTATGACCTATCACCAATTAGAAATACGATCAAAACTTATCAAGCACTTCTGGCAAAGCACATGGCTGAGTTCTTTTAAGTTGTTGCATAATTCAGATTCGCATCAATTCAACGTCAAACTTGCCGTAGATAACTGAAAATTACGTCCTTTTTAGCCTATCCGCTACCTCGATTAAATGGTATTTCGCATCACCCAGTTGTAGAAAATTCAGGTTGTGCCCTCTGATAGGTCTTTGGCTTCAATTTTGTTGAAAGCTGAAACGCACACAACCTTGATCATCTGACTGAAGGGTGCTGTAGACAACTGGTCAAGCGGGGGCTTAGCTAAGCTGGAAATCCTTTATAAAATCTGTAAAGGAAATATTGCTTTAAACCATATTCACTCTTTGAGATTGAGACGTGTCTTCTCTATTTGTTCCAATATGCCAACCACATCTACACCAGTTCCTCTTTGTCTTGATGCCTAATACAATGGCCTTCATGAAGTGACGCCTCCCAATTCAATACAGGATGATTTCCTCATCATGGAATTGCGCATCTCGAGTTCTCTAGGAGGTATCAAAGATTTCCTTAGCAGAAGAAATCATCATGACCATACGATAGTTTCTCGACCATGCCAAGAACCATGGCCATCATCAGAAGCTAAAAGTGCAGGTGTGTGCGCCTTACAAGAGGCATTCACCTAAAGCATTACATCTGAGCATAGAATGTTCGTTTCCTGTACTCAAGTGGAGTTAGTGATCTTGTTATAAACTTTGAATGCTGTGAAGAAGCGAGTAATACTCGTACCTGTGGTAGGTTTAACATCACCCTCCGAGAATGGAAGTGGAAATGATACTGTAGCCTTATTGCTTTGGTGTCCCCGTGCGATCCTCACCTATCTTCATTAAGTAGCGGTCGTTACTCTGATCAGTATCTTCCGTGGTCCTCCGCTTTTGGGATGGCACTTACTAGACACCCACGCAGGCTGAGTGGGGTAGATCCGCTCTGCATCTAACGGAACAACACCTCTTTCTTAACACACTCCTGCTTCATTGCCGGGTTGTCTGACCTGGTGGTTGTGCTCATCCTCCGGTAGGATCCGGTGAGCTTCCACACACTGGGAGGCGAATCCACTTCTGTCAATTGCAAGGAACCGCTGGGTGCGCATTCTTGTGATCTGAAACACTCTGAAAGCTTTTCTTCTTCTCACTTTATTTGTGCGAAAGAATCACGATACCAATGCAGTAGGGTTGAAGTTCCCCTAGGCCACACATACCTCGGGTGAATAGGAGTGGCTTTGCTCTCAGTGTATGGTGGTCGCTCAGTGAAGCATTAAAAGTCTGGGTGTTCTCTCAGCGACTCATGTGCTTCCTCTGTTAATTTGGAAAGAGTCCATCCACTTCACATATATGAGCTCTTCACTTACTTCTTCCTTATCATTTTGCCTGAGGCTGGCAAGGGTGTGAATTGAACCACTCTGACTAGGCGCTCTCATCTATCATGACATGTGCTCTCATGGATGCCTCATGGCATTAAAGACACTAGTGACTTCATCATCTGCACTCTTAGTTTTGGCTCTCCCTTGCATCGTCATAGCCACCAGTTGCTGGAATGTCTTTAATGTGATGGGTATCTTTTACCTTCCTCCATTCCAACAACATACAAATCTTTGGAAGATAAACTTATCTGTTTGCTGGCATCTCTATACTCCGGGGATGTTTCAATGATCTATCCCCAGTTTTATGTGTGTAATTACAGCTTCTTTAACTGATCTGGTTTGAAAATGGATGAGGCATGAGTTAATTGGCTCCAATCATGGGGCTTTCTCGAATCGGGTTCCTTTGCTCTGAGAATTGTAAGGCACATGGATCCTTCCAGCTACTGCCGGTGTTTCTAACAAATTATACGCACTACACTCCCAGTAGGGTTCACTATCCTCAAATTTTGATGGCCTTCTTTCTATGGAAGTATATCGCCATGAATTTTGTGCTTCAAACATCTCTGTTCCTCAGCATCTTATAAATGGGGATATTAATATGGGTTTGCAATATTACTTTATGAATTTGCCATTGCCCATCAGAGTTTCACCTCATGTGAAGATATGATGTGACGTTGGTTGATTGTATTTATTTTATTCTCGATTTCTTTCTTCAGTGTGGTGTCATCTTTGTTGGCTTCTCCTTTTAGGATTGTGCTCCCCTTTTTCTAATTTTTAGGGCAGGCATTCATCTTTTGAGTTCTTCTCACCTCTCTTGTTAGTATTTCAGTATAGCCCCAGCTCTCTACCACTTCTTGGTGATAGCATAACGTATTTTTCTGTGTCTTTGAGTTTCTGGTGCCAGTGAGCACCTTGGGCACTCTCGGTAAGTATATTAGCCATTGCTTTACATTACCTTTGGGTTTCATTTATCTTTTGCAGTTGAACAAATTGGATGACTCAGTTTTCATTCGCCTTTGTCCTCCAGTTCATAAAAGTTGGTACAGTAAAACAGCATTTAGCATGGGTTTCCCGATCTTTTCTCCACAGTGGCGTTGGCTCACTCGGGGTGGTGGTATGTTGTTCAAATTGTTCATCATCCATAATTCTGATTGCTCTAATTATTACACCACCATGGCCACGATTTTGGTTAAAATGGTATTTAACTCCTATCACGATCCCTGCATTCATATGGCTTGGCTAACCCTCGATACCTCTAAGACATGCTCTATTATTGCATTGTCTTAAACTAACATTTTTCATATATTGTCTTTGTCCTCTGAGTCACATAACCTAGGGTTTGTTGAGGCATTCTGGCTGTACAGTTTAAGTGAAATTTGTTTTAGTGGTTGCTGAACATGGAGTAACCAAATTGCGAAAACCTCAGGTATACTTTCCCCATGACACTAAGATTGCCAGTCTATCCTAGATAATTGATTGGTGTTGCCTTGCATCTCTAGGATTCACTTAATAAGCGGTTCTGGTTTCTTCATTAATGCCCTCGCATTTGGGGCATCATCAGCCGACCACAGGACCTCCATAGGCCAGTTATAGAAGGTGTAGGACATCAAATGATTCATTTGTGGGTGTTGGACACCTCTTGTTGGTTTGTGAATATCCGTCATGACCAAGGTTCTCTTCCTCTGCAGTTAACAAATGTGATCTGTGCTATGGCGATCTGAGATTTTCACAAACTTTATGTGAGAACTTTGCTGAGTGCCATGATAGTGGATCAGGTAACGACATCAGCAGGTGTTTTGTCCCCATCACTAGTGAGGCGGAGCAATCTGGGTCTAAAGCGCCTCTTGATCCTTTTAAGGCTGTACTTGATCGTATCACATCTCTTGCCCGGTGGGATTGGATTGATTACATATTAAAATTCTCTTGGCGATCCATGGAACAAGGTGAACGTCATTGGCCTCTACAAAGGTCAGCACTTCATTTCCAAGTTATTTACGGAGACTGGGTGATGCCGGATATGTTGAACAACTTCTCGTTGGTAAGCGAACTCTTATAACATATAAATGGATCATTCAAGTAATATAGCCGGCTGGGCACATAGTTCCTACCATTATTCCATTTAACATTTGCCTTACAGTTTGATGTTGCCCATCATTGTTGCATAGTTTGCTAAGATTTTTCTTTGTTATCATTTCTCTTGAAATCTTCAAAGCATGGCGGTGCCAAGGTTCACTTGCCAGTTTAGGGATCAAAGGAGTGGTTGACTGACCCGCCAGCATCCACCAATAGCGCTTCACTGGCAGTCACCTGAAACCACGAAGGACCGGATCCACCGAAACGCTTACTAAAGCGAAAAATAAAATAGCCCGCTAAATAAACTAAATTCGAATTAATATCTGGTGCGATGTTGTATGCCACGAAACTTCATCCCGATAGCGGTGCCGAAACCTGATGGCCGGCGTGATGTGATTTAGTATAAACTATGGGTGGCGCCTATGCGCGAAAGTCTGCGCCGATCAAATAATATAATGTCTTTTCGTCTGGATAACATTAGTGGCGTGAGTCAAGTAGTAAATGCGCTATGTGCGCGAGTGCACGTGTTATCAAATGTCGGTGCACCTGAAGTCGGATCTTAGTCCGCGGACTAGTCGTTTACGACTATATAGGAGTTAGCCTTTTGAATAATATCTAGTCATAGCTTGGGTAGCCGATTAACTAATGTGAGTTTAAAACTATTCATTTTGCATCTGTCTGATGCGTATTTGGAGACTAGGGCTTTTTCATCTGCACCACTTTTAATATGATTCTTGCACAGAGAAATTATTATTCGATTATTATGACTTATTGTTATTGGGGTGGTCAGCTGCACCTGAAATGCTCTGAAATTTGCCATCCACCTATCTCACACTAGCGGGGTTGGGTGTATCTCTACCCTAATCAGGTGTGACCTTAAATTCTTCCTTTATGGCACCCTTGAGATGGAATATCTACATTTGTGGATTGAAGTCGGGGCGCTCTATTGGATCTGGTGTCACCATCTCTGAATCGCGAATCCACGGCAAAATCATGGCCGTGGCGGGATATCCATGTATAAATTCTGAATGGAGATACTAATAGTTATGAATAACTTAATAATATAAAAATCAAAAACTGTCAGCGATCGTGACAAGGGTTCGCTTAGAAGCTTCGGAGTGAATCTAGAACATCTGAACGGTTACATAATCAATCCATAAAACATAGGCGTTCTTTCACCGCGAAGATAAACGTCAGCGCATTAACACCGCCTCGGTTTACCGGCACTCTTCCAGTGCGTTCTTGATATCTTTGGTGCGGTACGCTTTAACCGATGGTGAAGGCAAAATCTCGCGTTGGCGTCGCGGCGTTTGCCAGCTTGTTGACTTCCATTCTGCAGTTGACCCCAGTGTCCACGGCGCTGGGGGCCAAATCACTGGCGTTGGGACATTAGCGACGTTCTATATTTCACCGCGCTTCTACTCTACAACAAATGATCTAAAGCGCGGTTCAACTGTTGTTTCGCACAATGCAAGAATCAGATGTCGGGCCCATAGAAATGTACCATAAGCGTAAAATTCAAACACAAAACCATAGGGCTTTGGACGATTGTGGCATTATTTTGGTACTCATCAGATACTCGATCCACCGGAGATGCGTTATTCAAAATTGGCCACATGATATTACTCGGACCGGCTTTTAATAGATAATAACTCATGTATCCATTCATTCGTCAATTAACTTGAAGTCGTTTTTGTAGAAAAATAGGTTTTCCACTACATTTGATGGATTATTACCTAGATGAATTACTGGCCAGATTACAATGTGAAATTCTGATGGCGGGTGATACGTGCGTACCACTCTCTCAAGACACTATCATATCTCTCGGTGAGTTGGTGCATCTCTACCCCAGGCCATAAGCTCGGCGCAAATCTCTTCAAACCCTATTAAGCCACACTTGGAATCTGCCATTATCTATCATTAGTTGATTTAACGAGGTTGGCTCACTCTATCACTGGGTCCATATCTGCGATCTTGGATTTTGAAGCGGATATCTTCAAATGTTGCTGAGGACATCACCATAAAAATAAACCACGGATATAGAATAAATCTCAGGTATAAATCTTAAATAATGGGAATAATGTTTTACAGTTTAAGCCTTAATCACTTTAAGTAAGTGGGGTTGACAAAACCACTATTAATTCACAGGGACATGTAATTTTAATCTGAGCTGGTTCCATGCAAATCATTAATAGTTTTAGAGAGAATAAAAATGATGCAGTCTCTAGTTCTCTTTGGCCGTTTGCTCTCGTGTCGTCGCCAGGTGATCGAAATTAGATCTCCCATTACTTTTATGAATTCTAATGCAGAAATTGCCGGGGCGTCTCTGCGGTTGGGTGAAACTGACTGTTTCGCCTGTTTGATGAGGCGACCGAGCGTGTGCGGCGGCTGGAGCGTCGCGCGCTGGCGTCACGGCGTTCTTCGCTGGGCTTCCGTAACTGCCCGTGTTTTCCGCCAGCAAGTGCCATATTCTTAATTTTAATGTCCAAAATCGCGCAACGCTCGAACGTAAAGCGCGGCCAAAATGTAAAACGCCAACTAAAAGCGTGAGTGAGACCTTGGATATGACGCCAGCGGAACCCGGGCGCTCATCAGCTTGCGATAGCTATTATTTGTGACCGTTGCCCTGAGGGTGAAATGCTCTTTAGCTACCCTTAAGATCAAGGGCCCATGCCGTAGCATGTCCTCTACGCGTTGGGATGGTACTCTCTGTTGTGATCGTTTGGGGATGAAATCTGTTCTTGATGTATTTGCCTCGTGGCGACTGGCTCTCTAAGCGAGGGTGGCCGGGATCTAAGTGCAATACTGGCGGTGTTAGCGCCGGCGCCAACCAAACAATCTCTGTGGCCATAACCTCACATCATTATCAGTGAGGTCAAACCCCACTGGCAAAGTGTGCCCGGCTTTGTGGCCGGGTCCACGATCACCACCTGTAGTCGCGCGCCGATCCATGGCGTGGAGTCACAAAATCCATCAGCGGTGGCGCCGCTTCAGGTGTCAAGTTCTTTCTGACGGTTGAAATGTCGACCAGCCTTTGGTGTTTAGCTTTTACGCCCGACCGTGGAGACAGATGAATAATTCCCACTTATTGCCATTCACGCTCGATATCTGGCGACGAAGATATGTGGTACGTATGAACACCACGGATGTACAACAAAGCGAAACAATGGAACCTTGAGGGATCTCCTATCTCAGGTATTGATTAGAGACCACAACTCTTGCCCTATACCATCTACCATTAAATTGGCGAATAATGGCGCCCAGTACTATCTTAGAATGTGCGATCCTTGTTGGACAATATCTGCAATATGCGTATCCCAGGACTCAATCACCCTTGCTCCAGTGGGAAGGTGTAGTACTAAACTTCTAAAAATGCCTTTTAAACATGATGTTGCTGAGTGAAATCTCCTCATCTGCGAGCATCATACTCTAGAGACATACAGCCAGTACTCCTGCGTGACTTTTTGGCTCGAAGCATGTACCATATTTTAGCTGGGATGGTAATCTGAAATAAAATCATAGTCCTCAAATATACATTCACTAGTTTATATATATTGTTGGAAGATCATTAGATTAAAGATGTATTTCAAGGCTTTTTAGTTCAAAAACATGACTACTCACGGCATTACAAGTAATTAGACCCATTATATCTTGAGGCAAACACAATATGGCGCCCGACTCCATATATCATGCGTGGGTAAATTTACTTTCTCATGTGTTCTTTGGCTAATAGAACCATGAATACTGACCCTTCGGTGCATTAAACACAACCTAATTAGTCTTTCAGGCATCCACGATAACATCTCATCTCAAGGTTTATCAAATGGGAGGCTGATAAGCCGCACTGTTGTAGGGTGCCCTCTAATACACGTATGAAATTTCGCCAACGACTCTGGTCAATTTGGGTCATATCTTGGCGACAACATAGTAGGAGAAGTCTCAATGAACCTCCACCATAATACCCTGCCCGATCCCAACAAGCTGCTTATCTCGAATATTAACCCGGTATCTCATTCCTGCATGCACTGACCTTCTCAGAGTCCATTGGGGCTTTTAAGCTGACACACATGACAGAATCTCATATTAACTGAAATTCACATTTTGTAAGATTTTTCCTTCATTGATAGTCTCTAAGTAGCTTTAGAGAACAATTCTCAAATGATCCTGCATGTACTCTCCAGGCTTAGGTAAGATGAGATGTGATCAGCAGACCAAATAAACCCAGTCATTCTAGGGTTTGTTGCCATATATAAAATCCATGAATAACCGCTAAAGCGACTAGTCAAGCGAAATGACATTTTGAACTGGGGAAGTACCCGTATGCGTTTCCTAAATCATTTGAAGGATGCTAACGCACAACTCTTAGCGTGTTATTGGCGGTGGGAATCTATCGAGCAGACGCGCCCCTCTGGTTAATCAAATAAATCATCTATCCTTGCGAAGGGTATATTATTCTTGATGGTAACCTTATTCATTTACCGAGTAATGTAAAAGTCAAAGGGTCGCATCTCCTTTTCTTGAAGCAGGGCAAGCTTGGGGCGAAATTTTCGGTTTAATAAGGCTTTGTCCAACAATTCCTATAGTAGGCTTCGAGTTCACACAGCTCAATAGGCTCCATTCTTTGAGTCATAGAAATGAGTGATGTACGGGGGTGTAACTCAATAGTGAAATCATCCTATCTTTTGTAAAGATGATCATGGGTTCACTCCGGAAAAACATCACCTCATTACTCATGAGAGCTACCCGATGCGAATGACTCACATATCACCTCCGTCCTCCAGGGGTAGGCTTGCCGGCTAACCCGAATTCTGAGCTTTGCGTTTTATCTAGAATCATATACGGTTAGGGTAAAGCATCATATTATCCCTTGCAATATAAAGCGTGTGGCACCAATTGTATGCGGAACCCTCTTACACTATCACGATGTATGACTGATGTGCGTCAGCGATTAAATGAGGATGACATCAAGCTGCGACGTAAACCAGCGACCTAAGGTCCGCGATGGTAGAATCCTAAGTCTGCTGGCAGTCGACATATCTGTCCCAGTTTCTTACCACTTTGGTTCTAGGTGAGAGCTGCATGTCATCTTTCTTACAGCCTGTTTGGAGTTTGACCTTTGTGATTATTTCCACGCGATTGACCTGAGGGAATGAGATGCACGGAATCAAACAAACCACTCTTACCCGCCGTGTACGAGTGGCTATACCACTGAATAGCAGGCTAATCTTGTAATCCTAGATTTGCGATTATAATAGTAGGGCACTCCTTGATTACGAGTCAAACGCCGACCTTGGCCTCGACCTCGACCCACACTTTGCCCCATCGGCACGATTCTGAAGTAAATGAGTTTGTGCGGTCCCTAAAATTGATGACTTATCTCTCACAGCCCGTGGTAGTGTAAGTTGACGGCTGCATGCATATCGTCCATTGATGACCGGCCAGGGTGTCCCATAACTAGGGTTTACGCCTCGGGACGATCACTTTCAGGTGTCGGTGATAAGCGGTAGTAACATAATAGCCTGCCCACACAGCTGGTTGTAGCCTTGAGCCACGCCTCTTGAAATAATTGACCACAGCCTTGGCCTTGTAGCCATGGCTATCATACAAATCCTTGCAATGCAAATGCTTGTGTACATGGCCAAGAAAAAAGAAGGTTGACTCTCCTTGCCTCTTATCTCTTTGCCTCGGATGTGTGCATCATCACTTCTCTCTCAAGTAACCTTATAGCTATCTTGACAAGGTAGTCCAATCAAACGGAAAGTCCCTGATTTTTCCCCGGGATGGACAATTTGAGACGAATCATCAACTTTTTCTCACTTTGGCCATATATGTGGCCCACATAGTCATCATTGAGAAACAGTAGCTAATTCAATAAACTTAGCACGTGTTCAAACATTGTTTTAGAATCCCTTATTTTTTGGTTCTAGAAACTCAGGAGCTTTTGCGCCCATCACGAGCGATGCTGGGAAGAACACGTTAAAACAAAACTCTTCCCATGTATAGTGCTATCTAGGTCCTGGGCTTTGATGATCCTATATAGGATTCTCAAAATCAGCTGGAGTGTGTAGCTTATCTTAGTCAACATCAGGTGATCTCATAACTATAATTTACCAAACTTAAGTTTGGAACATTGATCCAGTACCGTCGAGGTCCCGCCTCACGAAGGTTGGAAGATGGTGTGCATGAATTTCCAGGGATTCATGTGACATCTTCAGTTTTAAACGGCTGCAGTAATTGGTGGCATACATGATCTTGTGCAATAGTAGCGATTACAACACCAATAGCTCATGAAGGCTTACATTGTATTAAAACCCCGATGTAGTGGGTTGTTGCTCACCAGCTACCAAGTCTTCTTCCTTGACTAGCCATCTATATGGATAAAATAGAGTTTAGCGTTGAGATTTCTCTCCTTAACCATGGTGGTGTACGACCATAATGGGCCTGAGATCAGAGTATCTCGTTTGTTTCTTTTTCAGAAACCAAGGTTATGTTTTCTAACATAAGTGTTCCATTTTCCACCACATTTTACCATGCATATAAATCCACATAACGGATAACACATAATCATGTTGCATACCCAGCACTAAGGCTTATGAAATGCACCACGATGAATGCAATTATGAAACCGGAAAATCCGGATTCTGGGAAGGATAAGCGAGCAGACCCAGTTAAAAAATCCCAGATTTTTTCTGATCTCGGGTAATGAAACAAACATCAGATTTGAAATCGATCTGGCGAGAATCTAGCACCAAACAGAATTTCGAACAATCGGGAACTACGTTTTAAAGAGGCTGCGAGGGTGCGAACATAGCACATTTTGGTGACGAAGAACCAGCATGTCGAGAATCATAGAGATAGGTCAACAATGAGCCAGAGGGCTCATGAGACACAGCATCTAATACCAATAGGAGAAATCATGCAGTAGATGGATCAGGAGGATAAGATTGTAATCCTATGAGCCAATGAAATTGGACATATGAAGTGAGAGGACCGGAGTTCTCTTGACTCGCATCTTGACCCAAGTGGTTGGAAGAAGGTGAGAGAGAGGACTTGAGAAGAGAGAAAGAGTAGAGATTTTAGAGGTGAGAAGCTCTCACTTCTCTCTAGATTTCCTGGCGATCGGACCGGCGATTTCAGGCGGAGCAAGAGGAAGAGGTGATCAAAAGCTCGACCAAAGTCAGCAAGGCGCGGGGTCAAATCCCAGCTGGGGCGGTCGGAGCGACTGTACGGTGAGTCGACTAATTTGAGGTTTGACTACATGTGAACTCCAGCGGGGTCGCGCTTTGCCGTCAGAACTTCGCGGTTGGTGTTCTTTGGATTATACCGACCCGGCCAGGCAAAAGGGAAACTCGCTACCTATGGAGGGCAGTAGGCCCGAGTCAGCCAGGTGACTCATTTCGGTCGATTCGGGTGGTAGGTGGGTTTGCATTCTTTGTCTGACCCTCGGCACCGGAAAGATCCTGTTCGCCCGTCAGACACCAGGTTTGAATTGTTCTTGAACTATCGAAGCCATTGATTCAAGAAGACATTCCTTCCCTATGGAGCGATATTAGAGCTTTCGGCCCGAAGTCGGCTGAGGTGAGCGGGGGTGGAGCTGGTGGTTCAGCTTCGTGTGACCTCAAACTTTGGAAGGTCATAACTTCTTCGTCCCAGAACTACATTAGAGGTGTCTTGAACTCTAACGAAATCCATTGAAGGTCAAAATTCAATCGTAATAATAACCTTAGGCATTGGTACTGTCGGCCAGAAGAGCAAGTCGGCGAGGCGGGTAGGGTGAGCTGCATTGGGAAGAATTTTGAAAATACTCGTGGCGAGGACCTCTCCAGACGAGAAAGGTGCGCTTCTTAGTCAGGGCTCCATTTTGGGTGTTCTTGGGCTATGGAAGCTTGGTGTTGAGATCAAGATTTCATCCATGTCATGTGGAATAGTGGATGACTACAGCACTTTACTGAAAATCTATGTTTTTCATCAAGTGTCTGAGGTTGCATAGTTATAATAAAGATTGAATGGCCAGGGACCCTGACCTTGCCATTTCATGACCATGTTATAGAGAGGCTGTGTATTTAGGTGTGAGTATAGACTTGTCTGTGGAGGCCACTGACCAGAGCCCATACTGGTTCAGTTCAAAGCTTGGAACTGGATCTGAGGAGACTCATGGCTGGGTTTCTCAGGTCAGACTATGGTGGGTTGGGGTTTGAAATGGAAACTAAAAGTTCGTTTTATAGTTGTTGATATTTAGCATGGATGATTAGGACCAGCGGTTCATGATTATGAAAGGTCGTGAGGGTACCATGTTGGATGGGTCTAGATTGGGACTTATTCTGTATTATTGCTTGTATGAATGGCATCGCGATTAACAGACCAAGCGCTTATTGGCGCCGCATGTTTGCGATGTGCACGCCGGGTTGTGCATGGAGGTGTGTATGTTCTGTTATCATGGTATGATCATGTTGCATCATAACCTCATATATTGCATAACATGAAGGAAAATAAATGGCATTCTCCGTTTCATATGCCAGAGCATCACGTTGATCAGTTAATATGATTCATGGTCTTGTTCAATTCACCGGTCTTGGTGAGCAGATTTGTGATGAAACTAGGAAATGGGACAAAGTCTAAAGGTAGAACTGAGGTCTTGTAAAATGATCAAGGCCAATGAAATTGTCTTTAAGGCGGAGGCGGGAGTTAAGGAGTGGTGTCCCACAGGTGAAAGAGACAATGTTGTCCACAGTTGAACATGATTCCGGCGATCACTCAAAAGTTCATAAGTGTTGGAGGCGTGCGGCGACCTGTGATGTGAGCAAGAAAATTAAGTGGCCCACAAAGAAAAGAAAATCATGATTTGATAAATTAAAGGAATTGGAGGGTTGTCAATAGGTTGAGTCATTAGGTTAAACATCTGTGAAATATTTTACTTGGCATTCCGGGGTGCTTTGAGGAGTGATTGGAGACTCGAGGTTGGCAGCGAGCATGAGGGGTCGTCTGTTATTTGACTTGGTATATTTCGCGCCATAATGTTGCATAAAATTTGTATGAAATGTGATTGATGTTATGTATGTATTGCATGTGCAAAACTGAGGTGGGGTAACCTATTAGGAGATTATCACTACTAGGCTTTGCTCACTGCCAGTGGGACCCCCTCTTTCGGGTACATGAGGCGGCTCCTTGAGTCGTGAGGCTAAGACGGGGCAGCCTTGAAACATTTTGTAAAATATATCAGAATAATCTAGTTTCTATATATTTGAGTATATAAAAGTCTTCAAAAAGAGTTGAGGGCGTCAGATGGTCTATACCTAATGCCCAGCCAGCCTTGGGTGGTCGTATACCTGAAAAACTTTGATGCAAGCTGTGACACCCAATCACGAGGATGCGTTAATAAGCCAGATTAGCAGGAAGCCACAATGGATGGCGATATATCTTGGTACCGCTATCTAATCCCATTAATTGAATCCATTCATCAGTCTTCGTGTCACATACCTACAGTGACACCTCATATGTGACGAAATTCGGAATTACCTATGGATATCGTGTGTCTCAATACCACACTATCCAATCCCATTTACTGAGATCCGTTTAGCCACATTCAATAAACTTTTATGTTATTTTAAACATAGTATTATGAGTTTAATCACAAACTCTATTACATACACAAGCATATGCCAAAACTAGTTCTTTCAAAAGTTTTTACAAAAAGAACTATACCCGATACAGTGGCTTTCTTCAGCTACCGACCTTGAATGAGGCGATCCACAATAGTACTTACACATAAATGTTTCCCATAAAGGATAAGCCACACCAGTAGAAGACTCACATTATTGCCTTTTCTCCCCCCTAAATGCATGTATTAGCGAACACATTTCCCATATATCAACATTTCCATACAGGGAATGATGCAACTGCTAGAATACTACGCGCCATACCATAAAGAGATGAAACTCACTCAATGCGCAGAAAAACCCGAGTCATCAGGACTCATGCATTGCATGGCTAATGTGTACGATGCTTATCCATCTTGATGAATTTCACCATCCGACTGATCCCTTTAAAAACAGAGTAAGGTTTTGAAATCAAAACTTGCTAGATGTTTTCACCTCCCAGGATCATTTATTAACAAAACATGTCTTTTAGGCGAAATTGAATTTTCGAGTCTCAGCGACTTAAGCTCGCCTTCCTACACTTTGCGGGGCTTCTTAGTTGGACATATGCATAACCAAAATGCCGGGTTCACCCGGAGTGGTTATCTATCCTTGCTTGCTACTGCAGACACAAGTTTTCATCTCTACGACAGTGATTTCAGTGAAACTTCATTCAGCGTATCTAAGTCCACTCATCAACCACCAAGGATGGTGTGTGATGCTTTCATTCATACTGCGGGAGCGATTGGAACTCAAGCTAAACTTAGTTTAACTTATAAGTACTCATCAACTACCAAGGATGGTGTGTGATGGCATAACACATATACACCATGAATCTGATGCCTGATGCATATGATACATTATATCCCTTTGCATTTATGTCTAACGCACTTATCAATTCCCATGTCTCATATGTAATGAATGCGATATGGAAAACTAAATCATGTATCATGGATGAAATTTATAATAAAGCATAAAACTTCCAAAACTCCGAGTTCATCTCGATACTCAATATATTAGATTTCATATATTCAATCAACAATTATCGCAAAGTAAGTCGATCAAAAAGCAAGCGAAGATAACGGTTCTCAAGACAGTGTGGCATAAAAGTACCCACAAAGCAGTCTAAATACAGCCATCATAGGCCACACAAACATATACCACACACGCCAGTACCAAGACAATCTTGAAATCGAACTTCAAGGCGGGGAGACAACCTAAGGCTGCGTGATCCTGGAAAATGGGCTGTGCTTGTTTTGTAGGGTGGTCGGGTTGATTCAAAGCTAACATCAAGTTCACAGATGCAACTACAATTTCTATGAAGGATCTGAGTCCAAATTCCCTACATTTCAACTACAAAACTAGTGCTAAAATGCAGTCAATCGTAGGATCAAAACAGGTAGCATTCCCATATTTTCTAAGCGACCTATAGGTAGAAATAATAAACCAAAGTAGGAAGAATCCCTACCTCTTGGAGCATAACCCTCATCAAATATATAGACTTTACTTCTTAGTCCAATGAATTCCAATCGTTGAAACTCCGACTTCCTTTTCTCCCTCTTTCTCTCTCTCTCTTTCTTTCTTTCCTTTCTCTCCATTTTCTTTTTCCTTTTCCTTTTCTTCACCTTGCTCTTCCCTGCAAACTAGTCTCCTCCCCCTTTTTATAAATCTTAACTTGCATGCGCCAAGCATTGCATGGCTGCACGTGTCACTCCATCTTGCTACCATGTCCACCCAGGCACTAATTGCCCCTCGAAAAACTTTTAAAATTTCGACTATCTCGAAATTTCAAGTCGCTGAAGATAACTAGATTTCGTGTAATGAATCATTTGTGGTATGTTTCTTCATTTTGGGATCTAGAAGATTTCCTAGGTTTTCTGACCCTTTTCTCTTGTGAATTATTGTTTCCTCCTTTCTTTAAAGATTGATTTTTCTGGGGTTTTATAAGGGTGTGCATGTTTGAGAGTGTCCAAACTAAGGTAAGGCTTTACAAAAATGAAAATAAGTGAAACTGGCCCCATGGTAAAATTTACTTTATTAGTTATCTGAATCGATCAAATGACTTTAAAGTTTTATGATCCATGAAATATCTTTGAGACAAAATTGCAACATTCTTTGAGGATATTGAGTTTGGGGGTAGAAAAAGGTTAAAAACAGTATTTTAAAAATAATTGGACACCTCTTCCTAAACCAATTCTACTTATAATTATTCCTACTCGATCAAGATAAGATTGTTTTGTTAAGGAACAAACTCAACATCCTCGACATGTGCCATTAAGGTAGTCCAGGAAAAAGGAGAAAAATCAATTCGAGGTGATCTTATATTGATTTCTCAGGGACGTGAGAAAAAACTATGGAATTTTGGAAGATGATCTAGTAACTTTTGTCAAACCATGGAAAGTTTCAATTCTCATAGTTGGCTTGTTTTTAAAGAGAATTTAGTTTCATTTAAAGACTCTTTTAAGAACAAGCTATGGCACTTGTTGTTGTAGTTTTACGATCTTATTACATCAAATGGAGGGCGTCATAACATACGTTTCTCAATGGAGACATTATGAAACAAT
This sequence comes from Tetrastigma voinierianum, assembly GCA_016808115.1. Lineage (NCBI taxonomy): Eukaryota > Viridiplantae > Streptophyta > Magnoliopsida > Vitales > Vitaceae > Tetrastigma > Tetrastigma voinierianum. Next base: position 121,564 of record JAEQBH010002471.1, on the reverse strand, counting down.
TTATAGTGTGGGCTTAAAAAAGCATTATGTTGGGAGACTGAAAAGTCTAGATTTGCAAGCTGACGAAAAACCATTTATGGACTCAAAGTATCTTGTCAATAGGTACCACAAATCTCTGATAAAAAGTGATTACCCCATTTGGTTTTGAAGAAACATTGTTAAAAGATTATGTGTATACAAGTTCAATGGGAGTAAATACATTTTCTAGTTTTGTATGTGTGATATATCTACCTTGTCACAAATGATATATGCTTGTTGTATGACACTAAGATATTTCTATCAAATCTTTTTGAGATGAAAGACATTGGTGATGCCTCTTTTGTATTAAGGATCCAGATTCATCGAGATCGTTCTCGGGGTATTCTTGGATTATCACAAATGAGCTATATCGATAGACACTTTAGAGTTTTGGCATGCAGGGATGCAAACCACATGAAACTCTTGTCATTTAAAGGGAGACGAAGTTCGGTCTCGATGACCACCCGAAGAGCTAGCCTCGAGTCGAAATGAGGAGAAGATTCCTTATTCTATCGGTAATAGGAAGTTGAAGTGTCTCAAGTAGCCTGCGTTTGTACATGGCATACATTGTAGATCATTTGGAGATCTGGGTGATCGAATACGGTTTCTTAGATGCCATGACACTAGAGTTTATAGCATGTCATGAGACATCGAACTAAGGGATTTGGCGGAGGATCTTTGTGCTAGGCTTATAAATTGTGGAAGGGTGAAGATCCTTGAAGTTATATTGTGACAATAAATAAGCTATTTTTGCACTCTAATATTAATAGGAGCATGACTAAGTAAAAACATATTGATATCAATTTCCTAGTTGTTAGAGAAAGGGTTCAGAGTGGTCAAATGTCTATTGAGCACATTAGTGATAGGTGTTTACGTGATTGTGTTGTTTGTATTTTTGCAAAATAGAAGTGCAAGGTGCCTATTCTGCGCAAGTATACACTTGTCAAGTAATAAAGTGTACCTAAGTACGGATATCGATACACAAGGAAAACATTAATCGTAGTATGCTAAGTACCAAGATTACAATACTCCTTTAATATTCAAACTAGCAATCGTGATGACTAAGCGAAACTAAAAGCAAATTAAGCTATTCTTCTTTTATAAACTAATTGTACGTTTGATTGGAAAATTCAAGGATTTTAAAAAAGTTGGTATTGGTGTTGTTAGACCCGATCATACTATGTGATGTGTGATTCCATTATTATCTAATAGTGTTTCCAAAAGGCGTCTTATCTAATGAATTAAAGCCTCTCAAGATTATTAATCTCCTTTATCACTGAGTTTCTTGCTCCTTAGCTCTTGAGCATTAATGGTGCATAGAGTGCAAAAAGAACTCCTAACTCTAATCATTGGTAATCTATATTACCAAGTTTATTAGGTTAACCTACTATGTCCTAATTCTTCATTCACTTCTCAGATCTTACAAGAATCACTCATATTAGATTGATCAAATTAATATGATTTAATCCAAGCATGAAGTCAATGGTAAATGAATATATAAAAGATAATTGGAATTATGAAGGAATTTAAAACTTTAACATAGTATTCATGTCGATCATACCAACAACCTAAACCAAAAATTAGAACTTCCCATTATATTTATGTTCCAATACAAATGAAAAGCAAGACATAAGAATAAGGAATAGAGAAAACTTCAATAATCAGGGAATGATGATCTCTTAAGTGTTCTTCAAGTCTCTCCCTGAGGTCGGTCTTAGTCTTAACTGCTGTTTCTAGCTCCATTCCTCAGGCTGGCTCACATGAAATTAATTTGAACCTTTAATTGGATTCTCCATTCCTTTATAGTCTCTCTCCATGAGATAAGGTTTGTTGAGACTTTCTAGCGGCAATCGCGACGTTGGCTGATTCTACACCACACTCTCGGGCCTCATTACATGGCTCCATTTTCAAATATTTTCAAATTGTTTCTCTGAAAACCAAATAAAACTAAATATTAGAAAAGTAATCAAAACATGGTCTTATATATGAGGTGATCCGAATCTCACTGTCCGAGTTTGTAATGAGTGTTTTTGGGCACTCCATCACACCAAACTTAGCTTCTTGTCCCAAGCAAGAATAGACATTTGAACCAGATTTACATAGATAATAACATACTATTCGAAGGCGGTATGAGGGTGATGCACATATCGCGAATCGAGGTCAACGAATCGAACTCACAAATCTTACTAGTTTTCTAATTTGAGAGGATCCTTAAGAGTTATTCAACTTTCAGAAAAGATTTATTGTCCAGTCAGGTTCGGTCCAGACAAGTAATTCACCTCCTAGGTTTTCTATGGCCTTTCACGCAAAGTCTATAAAATTGGATCTTGCGATCATAGTATATAGCAGGTTCGGGACCCCGACAAATTCAACACCTGTTGGAGATAACTACGAAGGATAAGCACCATTTTTGTTCCTTATTAATCTACCTATTCATGAGCAGATTTTCGGTGCGGGTAAGGTTTTAGTTGAGTGTTCTGTAGCGAGGATCATTTGTGACTCCCCACCGGTTGGTTAAGGGCGCAGCATTGATCCCCTAGAACTTCACCCGAACCTCAGCCCGAACTTAGCAGGGCCCTAGGTTTGCTGGAAGCTTCTATCCTCTATCCTATAATGGCGGTGAAGTCAATGGCTCAAATTTACAGTTGGCTTAGGCGTTAGGCTTTGAAAGGCCCCTGCGGATTGTGCCAAGATTAGATTAGAATGTCGACTTATTCTATTCACCTTTTTTATACTTTGTGTGAGTGTGCAATCTCTTTCTACTTGGTATCCCTCATAAGCGGTGTTTTAGAAGCGCGAGGCTCGTTGAATGTTAGTGATAGTGCGGAACCTAGTCATATCCTGGAGATCACACTATTAAGTGTGTGGTAGACTAATCCCCGGAATCTATCGACATGCAATTCTAGAGGCATCTAATGGCATGGGATCTTTCTTTATTACTTGTAATGCCAGCTGTGTTTTTGAGAGTTTTGGATAGGTAAAAAGATCCTTGATTTGGCAAACATGGCATCACGCACACATACTACTTAACCTGAGCCTAGAAAGAAATTACACTAAGACATCTTACACACAAGCCTATGACAAGCGCCCAGGCATCAGAACATAAACATAACTTTAGCATATCTAAACGAAACATAGACATAAAGCGTAAACATATGTAAACAACGAGATATAAATATAAACATGACACTTGCGAAACGCAAGAAGAAGTAAATGATGCAGCCCATAACTCCCCCACCCCGGTAAAGCAGAACAATGTCCCGTTGGCGGTAAAGAAAAGAAGGGAACTCCACAGCCGATCTAAAGAAAGGGATCATTGGTAGCGGTGGTGGTGGCACGATATAACATGGCGTTGTCTGAGCATTTGGCTGCGATGACTGGCAGTTTGCGGAATTATTGTCTTTATGCTCGACCATAAACATCCATATCAGCTCATGGTGATCTCAGGTACTCTGCCGCGTCTCTCACCACAAACGCGTCAGAGTCGGGTGGTAGTGTAACTGATTTGCTGGTCGCCGGGTAGGCGAAGGGTGGTGGCGGCGTGGCTCAGCGAGGAGTGGAGGTGGGGGACCGGATGGGTGGAGTGGATGCCAAAGGTGGATGAAATTCGGCATCACCGGTCTCCTCACACGTACGAGCAAAGGTCCGATATGTTGTCAACTCCTCCTCATCGAAGGTTCTTGACCGAGTCATAGCTTTATGGTCGAGAACACGAAGCTTATCTTTTATTCACGTGGCCTTAATAGGATGGATCAAGCCTGTTATCACCTCTAGTGGCACCCACATTTCTTACCGCAGGAGCCATAGATGAGAAAGGGTGCCCAAAGGTTCATCTTAGCATCCGGGTTATAGAGGATGGCGTCCTGCAGCAGCCCAGGCATCAAACGGGATGTCACAGATGGTGCGAAGTGAGCGTGCTCGTTTAAACGTCACCTCATAAACGTTCATCGTCGAATGAGACGAAGTGATAAAATGGTACACACCTTAAGGTATATAGACCAAATGTTTGGCCTTGAAATTATGATGTGGCCCTCATTGTTCAATTTCCACTCACCTGCCCATTTGTAGGCAGTGAAGGACTTCTGATATTAGTTAAGGGTGTTCGTAGGCCCGATAAAGGCCTCGGAGTTAACGGCTCAAGGTTATAATAAACGGTTGATAAACTTAGCACTAAAGTCCACTAACACCCCACAGATGCGGACCTTCTTGAGCACATGGGCCTCTAGGTGTCAGCTAGAATTCTCTCTGGCTTGTGTGGCAGCCGATCGTAGAAGGGGGTTGTCGAAGTGCTGACCGCTTCGCCTATGGTTTCAGGAAAAAAATCGTTGAGATGTTGAAATCCCTTCTCCTTAATGAAGAAGCGATTGGCAGAGATGGGACCGAACTTCTCGGTTTCTCTCTCATTGACCAATTTACTATGATCGTGAGCACGAAGGTTCTTCAGCGGCTAGGCTGCTCTTGAGCTCATTTTTTGGCTTTTTGCTGCAGACATTAGGCTGGGTTAGGGATCACGGTGGGGTGAACGGAGAGTGAAAGGACTTCTAGTAATACCACACCCAAGTGGGATTCTTTCCCAGAGCAAAAGAACACGACGGCTAAACCCACGCCAGGCAACTAACAAACTGCGTAGTGGGAACAAAATGGGTAGGGAGCTTGGCCTTGTGAACCTGAATGAGCTAACCCCTAGAGATTTATTGAGACACAAATCACCCATAAAATGGGGAGGGTAGTGGAACCAAACCTGAACGGAGCCAAAGCTTGGACCATAGGGAGGGGTGTCGAAGGACAGTGAACACTAGGTTTTACCGGAGCTAGGACAGGCCTAGGGCTATGGGGGGTTCTAATGATGCCTAAGCTGAGCATCGGGAGTCTTTGGGATCATTTGGCCTGAGAAGCTTGCGAGTAGGGAGCGCACTAGAGGTTTGGAAATGGGAGGGAGAAAGAGTGTGTTTGGGTCTAAAAATAGGGCAACATCGCGACATTTGAGCCAACGTCGCGACTTTCCCGAGAGGCTTGATTACAATGCTCATTATTGTTCGGACGGCGTCCTTGATCATGATAGAAGTGACTGGAATTTCAACGTCCCACAGCGAAATTAGACGACATTTCTACCAGTGACAAAGGCTTGAATTTCAATGTCCGGCGATATTCGAATAGCGTCGTGACGCAGCGGAAGAGCTTGAATTTCAACTTATCGTGATGTTAGGTAATCGGCGGCGTTGGAATCAACTGCTCCAGCGGCGATGCGGTGTATTCTCAACATCGTGGCGTTGGGCTCAGCGTCGTGGCGTTCAAGGAACCGACATCCGAGAAATTTGCGAAAAATTCTAAGTATAGAGAAACTCCATGCATTCAGATCTCCACCTCCCAAAGCTTAAACAAAGCTTGTCATGCTATCTCTCCTTTGCCACGGCAACCTCAGAACCTCAAAAATTGCCACACAAATGCATCAAAATTAAAACAAGCAAAATTAAACCTAGCAAACTTAAAATAAGAAAAACTGATGACCACAAAATGTAAAGGATTGGGTTGCCTCCCAAGTAGCACTTTGTTTACTGTTCGTTAGCTCGACCAAGCTGTGTCCACTTAACTGCGCCCAACTACGTATTAACCGTTGACCAACGAAAAATTTCTGTGGTTCTAAGCATTTATGTTGGCTTCAAACTTGTGGTGGACTTATGCTTCTCAAATTGACCACCTAGATAAATCTTCACTCGCTGCCCATTCATCTTGAATCGACCTCTCTCAGGGTGCATTAGCTCGACACTGCCATAGGGGAAGACTTTAGTGATCACAAACGGTCCAAACCATCTTAACCTGAGTTTTCCTGGGAACAATTTCAGCCATGAATCGACAGCAACACTATTGTCTGTGTTTCAACTCATTATTCATTAGGTGCTTATCGTGCCACGCCTTGGTCTTCTCCTTATAGACTCTCAAACCGTCATATGCATTATGCCTAAGTTCATCCACCTCATTCAACTAAAGCATCCTCTTTTCCGGCCATTCGGAAATTCAAGTTCAGCATTCTAGTCAGCTCTAAGATAAGCCAGGCTCGGTTCTATATGTAGGTGGTAAGTCTACTATGATGATCTGATAATGGGACATGCCTAATGGGTCTGTTACAAGCCTATAAGCTATCATCAATTTTGTTCACCCTGTCTTTTCTTGTCACATTAACTGTCTTTTCTAAGATTTTCTTGATCTCTCTGTTTGATACCTCAGCTTGCCCATTGCTTTGGGGAGTGATATGCAAGTGTCACCCGATGCTTCACCCCATGTTTGGCTAGGAGTGATGTAAACAACTTGTTACATAAATGGGAGCCTTCATCGCTGATTACCGCTCTAGGAGTCCCGAACCTTGAAAAGATGTTACTCCTGATGAAGCGCAGTACTACTTTGGCATCACAAGTAAGGGTCGAATGGTCACCCACTTGGACACGTAATCCACTACCAAAAGTATGTACTTGTGCCCATAGGACGATGGAAATGGACCCATAAAGTCAATGCCCCAGACATCAAAAAGTTCTACCTCTAGAATACTCATCAATGGCATTTCATTTTGTCGTCCAATGTTCACCCTGACATCACTGTGATTCTTGCAAACAAGTGGGCATCTTTGAATATGGAAGGCAAATAAAAACCTGATTGTAGTACCTTGGTCGTTGTTCTCTGTCCATTGAAATGACCCCACACTCTTAAGGAGTGGCAATGTGTCAGTATCTCACCCACTTCACTTTCCAGCACACACCTACAAATAACTGGACGATAACTGCTCAAGAGGATTAGGTCTTCCCGTAAATAGTGTTTTTCACTTCGCAAGAATCTCTTCTTTGTTGATAAGTGAGGTCGTGGGTAATACCAAAGCATATATAATTGGCTATATCGTGGGCGAACCATGGTGATGTTTCATCATGTGACAAAGATAGTATCTGTTCATCTGGGAACGTGTCATCAATCTGCAAATGATGTTTCTGCACTGTTTCTGGAGTTTCCAATCTTGACAAATGATCGGCTACCATGTTTTCGGAACCCTTCTTATCTCGAATCTCCACATCAAATTCTTGCAACAGGAGCACCCAACGAATAAGTCTAGGTTTCGCCTTTTCTTAATCAACAAGTGTTTTATTGCACGATATGAACACAATAACCTTGTTCCCTATAAGATAAGGTCCGAATTTAAGTCAAAAGTAAACACATGAAGCTAACAATTCTTTCTCCGTTGTAGCACACTGAGCTGTGCATCATTCAACGTTCAACTGGCATAGTATATGGCATAGAAGACCTTTTCTTTTCTCTAGCCTAAGACTGCCCCAACTGCAAAGTCGCTTGCACGCATACATAAGTCTAAATGGAAGGGTTCCTAACTGAGCGACTGGCTACAGGAGCCAAGGTTAACTTCTTTTCAGCAACTCAAAGCATCCATGCATGGCTCATTGAATTCTGAACGACACACCTTGCATAAGAAGATTAGACAACGGTTTGGAAACTTTAGGAGAAATCTCGAATGAACCGGGTCTGTAAAACCCAAGGTGCCCAGAAACTCCACCCTTTTTATTGATGTGAGAGGAGGCATTTTCTCTATGATCTCAATCTTGGCTCGGTCAACCTCAATTCCTCTTCCGGATATGCGATGCCCCAATACTATGCCTTCTCTCACCATAAAGTGACACTTTTCCCAATTCAACACTAAATTGGTTTCCATGCACCTTCAAAGAACACTAACGCCGTATTATGGAGGCAGCCATCAAATGTAGATCCAATCATCGAAAATCATCCATGAAGACTTCAATGGATTTTTCACCATGTCTGAAAATATTTCCATCATACATCTCCTCTCGAAAGGTTCCTGTGTCGCACACCCCAAATGGCATTCTTCCTGAAAGCCGAATGTGCCATAAGGGCATGAAGGTGGTCTTTCACTTCAGAGCTATGGTGATCTGATTGTATCCCGAGTATTCGTCCAGAAAGTAGAAGTACTCATTCCCCGCTAGTCTATCTAACATTTGATCAATGAATGGCAGTGGGAAATGGTCTTTTCTGGTCACTTTGTTCAGTCTTCAGTAGTCAACACAAATCCTCCATCCTGTAACTGGTCGAGAGTAATTCATTTTTCTCATTTACTACCACTGTAGTTCCTCCTTTCTTGGGCACTACCTGGACAGGGCTCACCCATGAACTATCCGAGATAGGGTACATCACTTTCTCATCTAACCATTTAAGCACCTCATTCCAAACTACCTCTTTCATGGAAGGATTTAAACGTCTATGGACATCCAATTTCATTATTGCCTTCCTTCAAAAGAATATCCTCAGGCATACACATAGATGGCCTTATCCCCTTTATATCAGCTAGGGACCATCCAATTGCTTATTTATGCTCCTTAAGGGTCTTTAACAATTTCTCCTCCTCCATATTAAAGAGGGAGGATGAGATGATAAGAGGGAGTGTAGATTCCTCCCCAAGATAAGTTTATCTCAAATTGACAGTGGAGTTGCTTCTCCACATTAGGGGCTTCTCAATAAAGGAGTCAATCGGCTCGGGCTAGCTCCCAAAGATCCAAAATACTTTCTATTCCATTTAAATAAAGGAATCAATCCATTTGACATACTCTTGAACTGCCCTCATCTTCACAAGAGTAAGGGTCATCATGTCGTTAGTCTCCAATGGTTCCGGCGAACCAATTGGCTAGACACTATAGCTCTAGCATATCCACTGGAAGCAAATCAAGGTATCATGTGGATGCTTTATATGCTAAAGATATTAAAATGTCACTTCCTCTTCTTGAACTCAACCTCGCCTACCCTTTTGCACATCAAATCATCGCTCTTCCCGTGGCTAGAATATTTGCCCTCAAGAGAGCATCGGGGACCCTTGTCTTCTACATGTCTAGAATAATGACATCTGGGGGGAAGATAAATTTGTCCACTTTGACTAACACATCCTCTATGATACGACGTGGATGAGATAGTGACCGATCTAGCTAACTGAAAAGTGATTGTCATCGGACGCGCTTCTCCCAATTTCAGTTTCTTAAAGATCGACCACGACATAAGATTAATGCTTGCACCTAAATCACAAAGGGCTCTTTCAAATACTACATTCCCAATAGCACATGGGATTGTGAAGCTACCTGGATCTTTCAACTTAAGGGGCATCTTCTTTTGCAATATGGTACTACACTCTTCAACAGAAAGATTTATCTCATAGTCTCCCAACTTCCTTTTCTTGGATAAGATGTCCTTCATGAATTTCACGTATCCCGACATTTGTTCTTCAGCAAATGGGATGTTTATGTGAAGCTTTTTGAAGATTTCCATGAACCTGCCAAACTGCTTATCCAATATGTTCTTTCTCAGGCGCTACGGATAAAGGATAATAGGCTTCTCATCATACTTAGGTTTCTGGACTTCAACTTTCTCTGGTGTATCTGAGACTAGTTTCTTTACTAACCTTTCAACATTTTCAACTGATCTTCAAAGACTTCTTTCTCATCTCCCGCTGGTGTGGTTTTCATCCTTATTGGGCTATCGTCTAGTAGAGTCTTACCACTCCTCGTGGTTAACTGCAATGCTCCTTTCCTTCTCTCCTTGGGTTGACCTCAGAAGTACTAGGCAGATTTCCATGTAGCCTCTCGCTTAATAACGAAGCCATTTTGCCCATTTAGACCTCCAAATTCCAGAGCTGAGATGCTTGATTGTTCAATGATGTCCTAGTCTCATTCTCGGAGCATCTTGACATCATACTCATATGCATATCCAGCCCTAGCTAATTCCCATTTTAAGATCTAGACTCAAATTCTTCTCTTGAGGTGGTTGGAGAGGTTTGGCTTGCTCCATAGGATTACCTGCATTCTGATTTTTCCATGAGTAGTTAGGATGGTTCTTCCTCCCCGGATTGTAATTCTAACCATATGGGTTGAAGTTCTGGTTTTGGGGGAATTTCTCCATATATTGACCTTGTTTAATAGTCAAATACCCCATGGCATTCATCATTAGGTACTGAGAGGTGGGATGAGGTCCATGACATTGCTCGCATGCGGGTGGGATTTCTTCAACTTTATGCACAGATACTTGAGAACCTAATTGTTGAGAAGCTTGTAATTGCTTGGAAAGTGTAGACACTTAAGAAGACAAGTTTGTGAATATGTCTAAATTGAACACCCCAGTTGGTTTCTTCGGTGTTGCTTCCTCAATTGACCATTGACAATCATTCAAGGCTATGTTCTCAAGAATTTGATAAGCCTCCACTTTGTTCTTCCCCATAATCGCTTCTCCAACAGAAGCGTCAATAAGAGCCCTAGTGGGACGACTCAACCAATTATAGAAATGATGGACCTGCATCCATTTGGTGAAACTATGGTGAGGACACTTTCTTAACAAATCTTTGAATCTCCAAAACTTCGCCGACGACTCTCAGCCATGCGATAAAAGCTACGTGTCAATTCTCAACTTTGCTACTTTCGCTGGTGGAAAGAATCTAGCCATAAATTTGTTTGACAAGTCATCCCATGATTTTATTGAATCTGACGGTTTTGAAATCAGCCAATGCTTGGCTTTATCCTTCAATAAGAATGGTAATAATCGAAGCCGAATAGCATCATCGTTCACCCCGTTATATTTCAGCACCATGCTTCCCAAAAAGTTAAGGATAGGCATTGATGTCCTCATGTGCAAGCCATGGGCTAGTTCCTTGCGTGCTTTGGAGGTGATGGACTTGAGCTCGAAGTTGTTCGCTTGTATTGCTGGTCTCCTAATCACAGGTGGAGTAACTGCAGACGGGCAACCATAATCCCATATAGGTGGTAACAAATTATCCATATTTGTCGCGTCAGGATGTATACTACCCCCTCTAATCGAACCAACCTCTTCGTCTCTATTTTCTTCCATCGGTCCCATAGGTAGTTGCTCCATTCTAGCTACTTCTCTCTTGTCCCTAAGAATTATTTTCAAAGTTCTCTCTATTTCAGGATCCAAAGGAATAAGATTTTCAGTAGGTTCTCGTCGCATACAACCTAACGTACCTACAAGTTTGTCACAAAGCAAAAGAAAAAAATAAAGCATCAGTGCTTAAAACAAATGCAGTACCAAAAGGCGTACTTAGTATTGATATTAGCATAAACCTCTGATTAATAGGAAATCACCGATACTTGGCCTTAAAAAGCTTGATAGGCGTTTGCGTGTGTGTTTTTGTGTACCTTGAATAGAAGTGCAAGGTGCCTGTGCAACGCAGAGTATACACTTGTCAAGTAATAAAGTGTACCTAAGTACGGATATTGATCCACAAGGAAAACCTTAATCGTAGTATGCTAAGTACCAAGATTACAATATCGCACAATATTCAAACTAGCAATCATGATGACTAAGCGGAATAAAGCAAATTAAGCTATTACTAAACTAATTATGCGTTTGGTGGAAAATTGATCAAGGATGCAAAAGGTTAGGGTCATTGGTGTTGTTGGACAATCCTACTATGTGATATTGTGATTCATTCTATTTATGTCACAGTGTTTCCCAAGGCGACTCTTATCTAATGTAATTAAAGCCTCTCTCAAGGTCATTTAATATCCCTCTATCACTAGGTTTCTTGCTTCTTGGCTCAACCCCAAGCATTAAAGGTGGATAGAGTGCAAAGAACTCCTAAGCCCCCTAATCATTGATAATCCTATATTACCAAGTTTATTAGGTTAACCCTACTATGTCTAATTCTTCATTCACTTCTCAGATCTTACAAAAAATCACTCACATATTAAGATTGATCAGAAATTAATATGATTTCATCTAAGCATGAGTCAATGGTAAAACAAGTATATAAAAGATAGTGGAATTTTATGAAAAGGCTAAAACTTTAACATAGTATTCATGTCCAAATATCTACCAACACCCTAAACCATGAAATTAGAACTTCATTATATTCTGTTTCAATACAAATGAAAAGCAAGACTAAGAATAGGAATAGAAAACTTGATAATCAAGGGAATGATGATCTCGGAGTTCTTGAGTCTCTCTCTCCCCAAAGTCGATCTTCAAGTCTTCTTTCCTTTGTTCCGATCTCTAATTTATAAGGCCCCTAGCTGCAAATTAATTTTGAACCCCTTTAACTGGATTATCCCATTCCTTTTATAGCCTCTCCATGAGATAAGGTTTGTTGAGACTTTCCCACAACGTCGCGATGTTGTGACGTTGTGACATCGCAACGTTGTGACGTCGTGACATTGGAAAGAACGCCATGACGTTGGGACGAACGTCGAGACGTTGGGACGAACGTCGCGACGTCGGGACGAACGTCACGACGTTGGGATGAATGTTGCGACGTTGGGTTGATTTCTGCACCCCTCTTCTCTAGGCCTCTTGCACGGCTCCATTTTCAGCATTTTCAAGTGTTTCTCCTACAAAAACCAAATAAAACTAAATATTAGAAAAGTAATCAAAACACAGTCATATATATATGAAATCAATCCCGAATCTCGCTAAATCCGGGTTTGTAATGAGTGTTTGGGCACTAGTCGATGCCACGATAGGGTGGCTTGAGATCAACAAAATTTGTTTCTATATTCCTCTTGCTTGTAGTCAAGCTCTTGCGGCATAGCTGATCTAGGGTCGAACACGAGGATGGGTTTTCATCCTAGGAATGATTCGCATCAGTGTTGAAAATGGTGAGGCTTTTTGTTTGGATTTTTGGAATTTTGTTCAAAACAGTGGGAGTTGTATGTTCACTGACTAACTGTAATGGTTAAAGTGAAGTGTAAAATGGTAACCTTGAAGGTTTAGGTCACTAGCTTGATAACATGGGGGTTAACAAGTGTCCTCGGGTCATATCCTCGCATTATGGCAAGTAACATATAGTCAAAGCCTTAACGGATCTTTGTTTTAACTATAAAACCTAACCTAGAACCCTCTATTTGAGAGTCGGCCGCAGTACTTATGCATTCCACGGCCCTTTTAGTTTAAAACCCACAGCACTCAGACATATTTAGGTGGCTCGTAGGGCCATCTAAAGAATATCGGTGCATCCTAACAATAAGTATGCCTTTGTACCTAAAGCATAAGCAAGTATTTGGCCAAAGTAATGACATTAAATGGCATTAAACCCTAGTTGAAGGCCCAGGAGCCATAAATCCCCGGTACACATGGCATTTAAAACATGAGGATTTTTCTGTTGCCCCAACCAAGCTAGCCACCTTCTCTTCAAGTCTATAGAAACAGCGAGCATCCATGAGTTGTCATCCTCAAGAAGTGTTTCTTGACCTAGAAAAATGAAAGAAAGAGGAGAGAGAAGAAAAGCAAACCCTAAAATGAAGGCTGGGAATTCTTGTGAAATCAAAAGTTTGCTTTTAATTTTCCAAAATCATGGGAACATAGGCCACCCAAGTGTGAAAATACAAGAATGCCTAAAACATTGGCCGATACAAGGGACAAGGTGGTAATATAGCGTAATTTAAGACAGTACAAAGTCGCGGCGGAGGAATTTCGCTATCGCGGGAATTTCGCTAGGATATTGCGAAAATTTTGCTAACTGGCGATGAATAGTGAAATTGGAAAATTTCGCTATCCTTGATCAGTGACAAAGAAAAAAGAAGAAAAGAAAAAAAAGAAAAGAAAAAATTTACCCTTCTACACCTCACACACTTAACTAATTCAAGTGAATATGAAATGGTTAATTTCATTTAAACCTGATAATTTGTAGCTAAGCGAAATTTCGCTAGCTAGCGAAATTTCCAAATTTCGCTAGGATTGCGAAATTTTCGCTATGATTGCGAAATTTTAGCAAATCAATTTTGCAATCATGCGAATTCCCCAATTGCTACCTTCCATACAACACCTTGCATCCTCCATTTGCACTCTTTCTTCATCACATTGCCTTCAATTCCACATGAGTTTTGATATTTTGGATGGTTGAAAACACGTGTTTCCTCGACATTCGGCATATATTGTCATCAGCAAAGCCACGGTGTTAAAGTGCGTAAAAATCACATAAGAAATAACCAAAAATAACCTCATAATGGCATAAGTGACACTAAGTGGACTGAACACCTCAATTGACTTAATTTATATGATTAGTGCGTAAAGAAATTACTTAAAACCTATCGAATAGAGCTCGAAAATAGCACTTTTGGGCACTAATCGGCACTCATCAGGTGACAGCTTCGCGAGTGGATCCGCTCACAAGGTTTACCGGCCCGAGTCTTTCTTGAACCCACACTATACATATGGGTGTTGTGTATTCAGTTGCGTAGACATATTTTATGGATATTTGTGCGAATAAAGTTTTATCTTGAGTTTGCTCTAAACCTATTATGATCTCACTAAAGAATTTAGTTAGACCAGTTGGAAATGGACATGTAGAGATCACAATGCATGTAATTTCCATCTTACGCATCCATGATTGATCTATGTTGTTTGGCTATATTTGTAACCGTGACATTTTATGGGTTTGAATTCGTTAACGATATCAGCGATTTTTGGTGATGTGTCGATATAGTTGATGGACGAGATTGTTTCGGATATACCCTAAGGTTATAATAGCAAATTTTGAGCTCATTTGGTTGAATATATTTGTAAGGTTACATATATGGGCCGGTGGGAGATTGTTGGATATTTTCAATTATTATGATGGGCCCACATATGTAAATATTAAATATGTTCATGCTATCAATTTTAATTAAAAATAACTAAAGTGATCTAATTGGAATTAAGTAATTGGCTTAAGGGTATAATTGTCATGCAATTAATATGTGGATACCTTAGGGATATTTCTAATTTGATGAGAGACCAAATTAGAAATATCTAACATAATATAACTAGTATAATTATTAAGTTTATGATTCACACTGATTCATACGATTGAAAGAACCTTAGTTCTTCTTCTTCCTCTCATCCCATCACTGAAGGAGCAAAATTCTTATCATTGAATTAGTATCAATTTGGAAAGTCTAACCCGTACATTGTGCTTCGAGAAAATGGATACAAGTACAATTCCACTATACGATCTTAATATCTCTTGAATTAATAGAAACATGTTTATTTAGGGTTTGTCTATTATTCATGATTCGAGTATAATATTTTTGGATTTCTATCATGTTTATAATATCATTAAATTAGAAACATGTGGTTATGTGATCAAGAATTCTCGACACTATATGTCTCAACCTCTTGACTTTGTAGATCGAGTCCTCACTTTGTATGAAAATTCCATAAGGATATTTATGGCTTCAAGAAACCCCCTCGTGCTTAGTAACATGAGTTACGTCAGTGCCTACTTTTTGTTGGCTTTTCCAACTCTTCAAAAAACACCTCTCTGTTTATTAACAATAATGGCGGTTTCACCATCTATCTTAGTCGTATTGGTGATAATATCATTGTGGCAGCTTACCGACTCAACCACTCAAAATTTCATCGCCACTCTTTCTCATTGGTTCTTCATAAGGACCTTGGTCATGGGCTCTTCTTGTCACAACATCAATACATTCGAGATCTCTTGATCAAGACCCAAATGACTATTGTTAATCCAGTTGGTCTCACACGGGTGTTAATCCTCTCTGATTCTTCGGAATATCGCACTGTGGTGGGATGCCTTCATTACTTGTCTCTTACCCCTTTTGACGGCCTTATATAATTGACTCTTGGTTGTCACGAGTTAATACACCGATAACCCTTTGAACATTAGGGTGTTGTTAGCGGTTGCTCTCATCTCAATGTAGTACTTTGGCCATAATGCTCTTTGTGTCACTTTCCACTCTTTCTTCATGCATTCTTTGATGCCGATTGGACAGGCAACAAAGACGATTTCACCTCTACTGGTGTATTCATTATTTATCTTGAGTGTGATCTGTTTCTTAGAGCTGCAGAAACAGCGCAGTGTTCATTAGAAGTCATCTCAGCCTAGATGATCATGATTATCACGCATTGTTCCTTTAGCATTCACGGTCATCTCAGCCTTAGGCCAGGAGCATAAGAGAGATCGTCATTGTCTACGTTGTTCCTTTCTATTTATTTTCTTTGCTAAAGTATGGGTTATGAATTTTCAATAAAATTTGCTCGTGAGGGACAGATTTTGGATGCCTAGATTAAGTGATTCATTTGTCTATCCATATTCATTTTACTTATTCCTATAAACTTTGGGACCAAGTTTATTAACAATATTATTTTTTTTCAAAAGAAATGGCACATAGAGTTAAAGAGTAGGTATTTTCCCATACACAGTTTCAATAAGAATAGATAGGATTAGTTGAGTTCGGGAAAATTCTTCATTCCCTATTGACAACAAGCGTAAGAAAAAGCTTCAGGGTGAAGATTAATACCTTTTTATGTTTTTAATTGTTAGGACCAAGGGTCTCCAACTAGCCAAGCCAGGTCGTTCGGCCTAGAAATGAACCCCAAGGCCCAGTCGGGCAGACGCTAGGCCTCTTGATCGATCGATAAATGGGGTGAGCCCAGGTTTATGGGCGACCGGACCGAGTGAAATTTGCGGGCCTAATGTCGGTGGGCCTGACGAGCCCAAATCTAGTGGGCCTGGTAGGCCTAGCGTTGGCAGGCTTAGTGGGCCCACCCTCCCCCCTCCTCCTTCCCCCGCTTCCCCCAGAGGTCACGTGACCTTTGGAACACCCATAACTTCCTCCCCCTCTTCCTTCTTAATAGCCATGTGATCGTTGGAACCCTCCCCACCTCTTTTTTTCACTTTTTTTTTCTATAAATACTACACATTTGTTTACATTTTTCTTCCAATTGATCTCTTTCTCACAATTCCTCCATTTCACAATGTTCTCTCACATTCTTTAATACTTCATTTTCTTCCATTGTTCTTCATATTACATGATATTATTGGTGGTACAAATCAAGTACTGGTGACTCCAACAGTTCGAATATTAAAGAATTTCGACTTTAATCCTCCAATTAAGTAACATTTCTCCACCTCTACTTTTCTTTATTTGTTACATTTTATTTTGATTCATTATTTTATTTTATTTAGTATAATATTTTATTAATAATTTTAATATGGATAGTGCAGGTTCATCTTCTTAGTCCATGTGCGTAAATCAAGCAAAAATTTGGATTCGAATATATGGAATTTTTATATAATAGAAATAATTTTAGAAAATAAATAAAAGCAAAATAGAAAGAATATGTAGCCAAACTTCTTCGTGGTGGATCAGAATTCGAGCACAAGTCATCCAAAGACATAATGAACAATGTAAGTTAAGCATAAATGTAGATATTACTAAATTATATGCAATTAGAGTAAAGATGAATGTGGAAATTTAAAACAATTTCTTATGATGAGTCTTAGCATTTGTGATGAATTATTGATTACATAATAAAGAGTTTAACAACCTTTTAATATGATAGAAAACTTCGTGATTATTTAGAAACAATTCAAACATTAATTAATCCTCAATTCAAATATTAGTCCGAAAATAATGTTAAAAGATGTATTATAAAAAAATTTCAAACAGAAAGATAAAAATTTTAAAAATATTTTGCAAATTTTGAAAGAAAAAATTGTTTAACATCTTATGTTGTACATCGATAATGCATAGAGACTTTTTATGTATTACTATTTCAATTATATATGAATAGTGAATGGATATTAAATAAAGAATAATTTCATTTAAAATAATAAATATACATAATGGTAAAAATATAGCAACTTTAATAAATGATGAAATTATAGATTTAGGTATTTGTGATAAAATATTTACAATAACATTAAATAATGTTTCTAATAATGATGCAGCAATACAAAGATTAAAAAGATTTTGGCAAATAAAAGAGGATCATGCAAAATTATTTCACGTATATTGTTGTGCACATATTTTAAATTTGATTGTAAAAAATGGATTAAAACAAGTTGATAGTACATTAGAAAAAATTAGAAGTAATCATAGTATTAATAGTTCCTAAGCAAAACATGAATTATTTTTTTATTGTTGCAAAATTGCAAATATGAAAAGAAAAAATATAAGTTTAGATATACCAATTAGATGGAATTTTATTTATAAGCTTTTACAAAATATAAAAAGGTAGTACAATTATACGAAATGCAATTATCTAATAATAATAATTGTTATGTAGATGTTGATGTATTAAATGATTATGATTGACACATAGCGAATCTTCTAGGATATCTTTTTCTAGTTTTATCTTGATAAATATTTTTTTGTCTTGTATTATCGAGCAAAGTGTCGTAAGACCATGATAATGTCAATCATAGGTCATTATGCAAAATAGCAATATTTATATAGTATTGCAAAATTATTTAAGTTATGAAATTTTAATAATCTGATTTTTTAATGATGAAAAAATTAAAAATATTGGAGAAATACCTTTGATGTATTATTATATTGGTTTAATTGTGGACCCTATATTAAAATTTGTTTTAGATGAATGGTTTGCAAGTTATTTACAATGAGATCAAATAAAAATTGAAATTAAAAAATGAAGTAAGTCGATTTATTTATATACTTTTTATATTATAAGAAAAAATATGGTAATGATATTAGTTCAATAAAATCATCATCCAAAACAAGTTTCTCATCTTTTTATAAAAGTCATTTAGAAATGTTTAAAAGTAGAAAAAAATGCAACAACTAGTTCTCCAAATAATACAACAGATATATATAGATATCTTAGTATAGAAACAATTTCATTTGAAGACAATGAAGATTTTGATATTTTAGAATGGTAGAAAAAACAACAAATTAAGTTCCCGGTGTTATCTATTATTGCACGTGATGTATTAATCGATGTACATGAGTGCGATCGCGTAAGTTGCTTTGGTGCGGGTGGAAGAGTGGATTCATAGCGATGTAATTTGTCGCTGAAGCGCTGTCGAAGTAGTAATATATTTAAAAGGTGAAATTTAGCGGACAAGAAATTGCATGATTTTGTTCGAAGCTAGTGACGAATCTGAAGACTTAAATTATCAGGCATGAATGGAACCGTGATAGTTTCATGTCGCTAGGAAAATAGTGATTAAAATATTTCATTAAATGTATATTATATTTTACAGCGCATATGATTGAAAAGTAAAATGATTGTGAATAAGTAGGTGTCGCGCAGTTGGGATATCTTACCTTTTTGTTGTAATGTAAACTATACATTTAAATGTAATTATATTGATGAATAAAAAATTTTAAATGAGGTATTTTTTATTTTGAATTGTTTTTAATCTTACTCTTTATTTTTTATTTAACTTTTGAATACAATTTAAATAAAAAACCTAAGTTAAGGGGTCAGGCCTTTA
This sequence comes from Tetrastigma voinierianum, assembly GCA_016808115.1. Classification (NCBI taxonomy): domain Eukaryota; kingdom Viridiplantae; phylum Streptophyta; class Magnoliopsida; order Vitales; family Vitaceae; genus Tetrastigma; species Tetrastigma voinierianum. The sequence goes on along the minus strand of JAEQBH010002471.1, from coordinate 102,303 downwards.
GGCGGGCCTCTGGATGAGCCTCTAGGCAGGTCGCCCATGAATTGGATTGGCCCATTGGGCCAAGGCAGGCTCTAAGCGAGCCTCGGGTCTCGATCTTTTGGGATGCTATTTAGAATGAGGATTTACATTATGTTTTTTATTTTTTGATCTTTTATTCTTAGATTTTGGAATCCCGTATTTTCTTTTGTAAGTCACATATAGTTCAATCATTATTTTCTTATGTTGATTCTTTTTGTTTATGTTTGTAGATTTAATCTAAGATGATTCACATTTTTATTTTGGATTTTAATTTTTATTATTGTTTAATGTATAAATTTTTTAAATATAGTTTACAATATCATTATATTTTTGCATTACAATATCAGAGTAGATAATCATTGTTTTTTTCAATTTGGTTTTTTGTCTAATTTAAAATTTAATTATTTATATCTAATTCACTCATTATTATAATTTTTATATTGTATCACATTTGCACGTGCTCACTTACTAATCTATTTAAATGACAAGAAATCCAAGAGCAGAAAAGGTTAGATCTGGGCCTGAATATCTATCGAGTTTCTTCAGAAATGAAGCTTAAGGCCAGGCCCATAATTTTTCATGAAGCCCACTCTTTTATGAACCATGTGAAGCCTAAAATTGAAAAATTCAACCAAAAAAATTATTAGTAAAAAAAGTGATGTTCATGAAGCTTATAACAGCCCCTGCCAATCATATTCGGCAGTGATTTTCCTGGATCACGAGCAGGTGATGCAATCAAGAGTTCTCAATAATCTTGGAGAGATAACCCCGAAAAGGAAGTGGAAATAATGAGGCCAAAAAATTGACTGTACAGATTAGATCAGAAAAAAGGTGGGCCGCATGTGAGTTGAATAAGGAAAAGCTGGTCGATTAAAAGCCCAACATCTAGGCCCATTTCTCACTTTACCGGTCACGTAACGCAAAACGTAATCTCGATCCACGTGTTTCACGCACATTCCCATTGTGCATAAATTTACATGACCAATCATGTTGGTTGATTCATTGCCCACATAATTCACATTTTGATATATTTGTTAGAAAGATATAATTTCATGTCTATTAACTTTTATGAAACAAATAACATTTCACATCTGCTTGATCATCAAGTTTTCAAACTCGATCGAATACTCAACTACACTAAAATCTTGTTGCTTAAAATTCTAAATTTTAAGGTAAATGTCTAGACAATATTTAATAGAAAGGTACCAACTAAAGCAGCTGCAAAAACACTTTCTGAGCTTTGGATAGGTAGAAAGCTTTGGTTAACTCATATGACACACAGCCTGGTCAGTTGTAGTCTGGCCATGAAAATCTTTGCGTGGATAAGCGTATATGCCGATCTTCGTCTTTGTGAAATCTATTGGTGGGTCAGATTCGTTAGTCACCAGGTAATCACATACCTACGCCCTGACACCATGCTATGAAGTGAGGGTCAAAATTATCTGTGGATATCGTGTGTCTCGATACCACACTATTCAATCCCATTTATCGAGATCCGTTTAGCCACATTCAATAAACTTTTTATGTTATTTTAAAAACATAGTACTATGAGTTTAATAACAAACTCTATTACATACAAAGGCATATGTCAAAAGCCCGATTCTTTAAAGTTTTGCAAAAGAACTATACCGACCTGAGTTGACTTTCTTCCAACCCCTACATTACTGAATGGCATCCCACGGTGTATACCTTGCACGAAATGTTTCCTATAAAGAAATGGGCCCGCGCCCGATGAAAGACTCCTACGGAGGGCTATTACCCCCCACCCCGTAAATGCACATGCAATGTTGCTTGGACACATTCATATATTTTCAACATTCATTTAGAATGATGCAACTGTGGAATACTACATGTCATGCCATGAAATGAAATGAAACTCACTCAATGCATGAAAAACCCAAGTCATCACAGACTCCTATCACACAATGCATAGCCAATGTGTGATAACATCCATCTTCGATGAATTTCCTCCAATGATTGCTTTGAAACAAAATCAAATTTTTAGAAATCAAAACTTACTGGATGTTTCACCTCTAAGGATCATTTTAGTAACAAAACATGTGTCTTTTCAAGCGAGTGAATTTTCGGGGATTCACCGCAGGCTTCACTCGCCTTCCTACACTTTCACGGGCTTTCACCTTGGGACACATATGTATAACAAAAAATATCGAGTCTTTCGCAGAGAGTATCTATCCACAGCATACTACGACAGAGTTTTCGTACTGCAGGAGCAGTGAAGCTGTTGAACCGTTTAAACGCCTCAAACTTCACTCATCAACCACTAAGGATGGTGTGTGATGGCACCATTTAATACTCTGCAAACAACAGAACTCCACTGAACTTCATTCAACGTATCGAGCCCACTCATCAACCACCCAGGATGGTGTGTAATGGCACCATACACTTACACCCATGAATGCGATGCCTCAGTTCATATGCAATGCATTATGTCACTGCATATCAATTCCATGTCTCATATGTAATGAATGCCATATGGAAACTAAATCATGTATCATGGACAATTATATCAAAAGCATATAACTTCCAAACATTTCATCTCAATGTCAATATATTCGAATTCATATATTCAATCCAACAATTATCACCCAGTAAAGTCGATCAAAGCAAGCAAAGACAACGGTTCTTAAGACTGGTGTGGCATAGAGCTGCTCCTGCGATCCACACATACAGCCATCATAGGCAACACAAACATGCCACAACCCAGGCATAGAACAGTCTCGAAATTCGGACACAAACTGAGAGACAACCTAAGGCTCTTGATAGTCTGGAAAATGGACCATAGCAAGAATTTGTAGGGATCAATTCGGGTGATTCAAAGCCTAACATCAAGTTCACATATAAAGAGCTACAATTTATAAGAGGACCTGAGTCCAAATTCCCTCTGTTTACTAACACAAAATCCCAGTGCTAAAATCCGATTAGTGTGTAGGATCAAAGCGGCGGCATTACATGTTACAAAGCGGCCCTTAGGGTAGAGTAAACAGTAGGAGAGAATCCTACACCTCTTGGATTCGTAACCCTCGTCGAATATATAGACTTTAATTCTTGGTCTGACGAGTTCCGATCGTCGAAACGCTGACTTCCCTTTCTCCCTCTTTCTCTCTCCCTTTCTTCTCCTTCTCTCTTTCTTTCTTTCTTTGCTTTCTCTCCCTTTTCTTTTTCCTTCTCCTTTCCTTTCTGCCCCTCCCTTCCTCTACGAACTGGTCTCCTCCCCCTTTTATAGACCTTCCAACTTGCATGCATGGTGACATATGGCTTGCCATGTGTCACTCACATGGCTTGCTACCATGTGTCACTCGACACTAATTGCCTCGAAAAACATGAAATTTCGACTATCTCGGAATTCAATGAAATTCTCCTGAGTAACTAGATTTTGCGTGACGAATCCAGTGGTGAGGTCTGTTTCTTCATTTGAGATCTAGAAGATTTCTAGGTTTTCAACATGTACTATAGCAGCAAATTATTGTTTTGCCTTTCTTTAGAAAAATTCGATTTTTCCAAGGTTTTACATTCTCCCTCCCTTAAAAGAATTTCGTCCTCGAAATTTACACACAAATATACATACAATCACATGCATATGCAATTGTCAATTTATTATCCGATAGTAGCATTACCCACATCCACTCAAAGAATAAAGGGATAAGTGGCGCGCATCACATTCTCCTCCTGCGTTCCCATGTTGCCTCCTCCACTCGCCGATCACGCCACAGCACCTTCACAAGCCTCACGGTTTGCGTCACAGAGCGATCCGTTATCCGCGGTACATGTTGGTCCCTCCTCGAAGGTTCCATCCTTATGAACAACAAGCTCGCCCAAGTCCACTACGTGAGTTGGATCTAGAGTGCACTTCTGGAGCATGGATACATGGAATACAGCATGAACCCCCGATAAACCTAGAGGTAACACCAACCAGTACGCGACTGTACCCACCCTCTCGAGTACCTCGAAGGGACCAATATACCTCGACAATAACTTTCCCCGCTTGCCGAACCTGATCACTCCTCTCTTAGGTATGACCTTTAAGAAGACATGAACACCCACCTCAAACTCCAGAGGTCGCCGCTGTCTGTTGGCATAGCCCTTTTGTCAGCTCTGATCCATAAGGAGATGCTTCCGTAACAAGTCCACCTTTTCCGAGGTGTCCTTTACCTAATCCGAACCCGTAGAGGGTCTCTCTCCTACCTCCGTCCAACATACTGGAGATTGGCATAGCCTCCCATAGAGTGCCTCATAAGGTGTCATCTATATACTTACCTGTTGTTATAAGCGAATTGCACAAGGGGTAAATGCTCTTCCCAACTACCCTTAAGATCCAAGATGCATGCTCGCAACATGTCCTCTAACGTCTAGATGGTCCTTTCTAATTGACCGTCCAAATACGGGGATGAAAGATGCCAACACCCAAATATACCTAGCGATTTTGATGTATTTTAGGGTATTTGTAGCGTAATTCGAATGTTGATGAGTTAAATGCGAAACATGGAAACGAAGACCGGAAATTTACAAGTTATAAGGACAAAAGTGTAGTTTGTCCAAAAAGGGGCTTAAAAGTTATAAGTTAACAAGATTGAGGCCAAAATGAAATAAGGGGAAATTGGAATACTAATGATCAAAAGTGGGAGGACCAAAAAGCAAATAAAGAAACTTAACCCAAAAATGGGTTTTTGAGAGCCAAACATGGCCTAAGGAGAGATGGGGGATTTAAGACCAAATTTGGTCTCCAAAGAGCAAAAAGAACAAACCGTGGAGGAGAAGAGAGAAGGGGAGAAGAAGAAGAAGAGGAAGAGGAAGAGGAGAAGAAGAGAAGCTAAGCAAAAAGGTATGGAAACTAACCTTGAGTATGGAATTGTATAGATCTTGGAATTCTAGGTTTGTATGGTTAATAGCTTGTCTCAAATCTAGGGTTTTGATAGAATTTCATCATAACCTTAGATTTCTTGAAATTAAGGTTGGTAAAACCCACAAGGAACAAGATGAGTATGGAATCCTCCCTTTGAGGTTGGATTCATGGTTAAACGACAAGTAATTGAGTTAGGATTTAGAATAAACCCTAACAAATTCTTGGGTTTGATTTGTGTATGGGTTGTGACCCATATTAGAGTTTTTTTGGGAGAAATTCATGGAAGATTTTTGAGGAAAGATATGTAATGAAAGATGATTTGAGTAAAAATAAATTTCAAGATGAATTAGGTGGTCTTGGCGTGTTTATGGAGTATTTAGTTTGGTTAAATTATCAACACATGGAAAAATAGGAGAAAAATACACATTCTTGGCATTTTTCGGTGACTAGCTGCTGTAATTTTTACCCTGAACTTATGCAGGTCTGACCATCGAAAAGCTGAACTGTAAGTCTGGTCGGACTATCTTAGGTACACTACTCTATTTTGACCAGTGTTCGTATTTTTGCCATAACTTGCTCATTTCTTATCGATTTGAGTGATTCAAGTGACTAATGAAACTAGACTTCAAGGAGAACCAAACATCAAGAAATAGACATCGTCAAATACTGACTCTAAGTGGTCAAAAATTCACTCAAAGTAGAGCATAATCCGGCCAGAGTGCCTTCCGTTTTGATCATGGTAGTCGGGTTGTTTGGACGTAACCGGAGTTTCAGTGCTCGATTTGGGTGATTCGGGTTGGAGAAGAAGGCAGCACCTTAGCATTAAAGGAGTACAAAGAACCAGTGTCAAATACTTAGAGTCGAGCCTTTGGAAAATGAGTATTACAAACTGTCCACTCGGGTAAAATCGAGATTGTGACTAGGTTGGCGTAGAAAATCTTAATAACTTTATTCGAATGATTCAATTGGAATGATTTAATTTCTAAAAAAAGTAGATGCATCGAGGGACAAGAATACATGAAGGATGTGTGAATACATCAGTATTCCTGTATAAGTATATGAAATATGAAAATGAACTGAAACATGAACATGAACATGAATATGAAAAGCAATATGTCTTGAACACAGAAGGTAATAAAGATAGGTTATGAGTTCTGAAAGACATATGATCATATGACTACCTAGGACCAAAAAATGAATGAGTGGACGTCACGATGTGGTGCCCGGCCTCCTGGTGGTATACGCACTCACATTGGTGCCGGCACTCCTGTTGTGCTACGGCGCCACGTGCGTGGGTAGCCCGCGTTTTGATTGGTGCCCGGCGCTCACATTGTCTTCGGCACTCTGTTGTGGCGGTACGTCTGATCGAGTGCTCAGGCACTCCTGCGTGCTACGGTACTCTTGTTGTATGAGCGAGCCCACGTCGATCGGTGCTCCGGCGCCTGGCCGGTGTACGACACCTCTGTGGTGGCGGGGCACGTCGATGGTGCTTCGACACTCCTGGCGGTGCTACGGCTCACATTACGTATTGTACCTTGGTACTTATTATACTGCGTCCTACTCATTTCTTATGATTGGTCTAGGTAGTCAAGTAGACATATGATAAGACGAATAAGAATAAAAGTAAAAGATGCGAATGTACCTACGTATACGATGCAGCCCAGTATCTCTGAATTACTCCTGTATCACGAAATTAATCTCTGTAGTACCCACGGGTGCTCATTATCAGCGAAAAAAGTAGTACCAAGTTACGTAATATAAGTATAAGTCGATTGGTACCTCTCGGTACTTTCGTGTAATGAATCACGTGGCAAGCCTCTGGGTACTTTTGTATAAGAATAAGCTCTGAAACTCCTACGGGAGATCCGAACAAACATAAACCTGTTATAAGCATAAGAAATTGTATAGTCTAAGATGACCTAAATGCTCGACCGACCAACTCTGTTTGTGGTGCGATATGTTATGACTCTGTATAAACACATTATATGTATTTGATGTGATCACGTACCTACGAAGGACTAATGTCCATATACGTATAAGTCGATCGACCTTGTATGTGATATGGTCGATATCGTACGACTGTATTCCTCTGGTACCTTCGTACAAGAATAAGATCTGAAATTCAAGAATCAATTCTGTAACACAAGTATAAGATCCGTAAGACAAGAATAAGTTCTGTAACACAAGTATAAGATCCGTAAGACAAGAATAAGTTCTGTAACACAAGTATAAGATCCGTAAGACAAGAATAAGTTTTGTAACACAAGTATAAGATCCGTAATACATGTATAAGTTCTGTAAGACAAGTATAAGATCTGAAATACATGTATAAGTTCTGTAATACAAGTATAAGATCTGAAATATAAGAATAAGTTCAATAATACAAGTATAAGTTCTGTAAGACCAGGATATGCTTCGTAGTATAAGTATAAGATACGAAGTACCAATATAAGTTTTGTAGTACTTACGAGTACTTCCGTATAAGAATAAGTTCCACAATACTAGTATATGTTCCGTAATCTCTGTGATACCTACGGGTACCTCCGAACAAGTGTAAACTCCGTAGTATAAGCATAAGTTATGTGAACTCCTACGGGAGATTTGAGAGAGATATAAGTACGAGTATGTGGATAAGTATCCCGATCGGCCAGTCGAATATATATATATATATGTCCTTTAGGAGTCTGAATAAGTATCGTCTGATACAAGCATCGTATGTAATCCTCACGGGAGACAAGTATAAGTATATGTATAAGCTTTCGGTCACAGGTATACGGAATGCGAGATAAGTATGTGTCCTCACGGGAGGTCGGTATAAGAATAAAGTGCGCTATAAGTGGAAGATACCCGGATGTTATAAGAATAAGATCAAAATAAGATTAAGCACACGCTATGAGTATAAGATCCAAATAGAGAATAAGTCTAGCATAAATTGTAAGACCCAGTAAGCATAAGTTTGTTACAAGGATAAGTATGTATCACAGGGTATTTATATGATAACAAGTATAGATGTCTGATATATGAATTCTGAAGATTTCGATATCACATTTGCTGTTTATGTGATTTGTGATTCAGTATAAATGCATGTGTTTCTGTATAAGATATGTTTCCCACTAAGCGTAAAGCTTAGCACGGGTTTTTAATCCGTGTAGGTACAGGAGAAGACGTCTGAAAACATCCGCATGCGATTGGGCGACACACGGTGGGTTCGTCACAATAGGTCACAACGCTACGAATATCTAATTTGAATGTAAAGTTGTTTTTGTATATGTATAAGTAAATGGGACTCAGTTATATGTATATAATATTTTGATTCTGTTATAAGATGTGGGCCATACCCACAAGTACAAGTTCGGCTTTAAAAAAAAAAACCAAGTAAAGAGTCCCAGTATATAGTCTGCGATCCGGGCCGGTTCGGATCCGCCCAGTCTGGTCGGGCCAAGGGAATCGGGCGTGATAAAGTGGTGCTCATCATCAAGCTTGTGTCCCCGCCCACTGGCTCGTTGAAGCTCTCCCGAATGAAGTTTGTAAACACAGGATCCGGTCTAATACTATAAATATTGGCACTCCATGTAACCGGAAAATCTCTCGTATGTATCACCTACATAATTTCTCTAGAGTGAAGGTCATCCGCACAGCCAAAAAGTGTGCCGACTTTGTGAGCCAGTCAACGATCACCCACACCGCGTCATGCCCTCACTATGTCCGTGGCTAGTAAAGTCTAAAAATCCCATCGTGATGTGCTCCACTTCCACTGCTACCTCCCAACGAGTTCCCAGGTAACCCCATCGGCCTCACAGTGTTCGACTTTGCATTATAGTGAGACAGGTGAAAAATCCTGACTTCTTTGCTTCGTTCCCACTCTAGTATCACGGTGACAAGATCATGGTACATCTTCGTGCCACCTAGATGTACAACAAAACGAGAGCATTGGAACTCCTTGAGAATCTCCTCTCTCAAATCTATTGACTGAGGAACCACAACTCTTTCCTTATACCGAAGACTACCATCTGTGTGGCCCAGCCTTTGTCACTTGTACCCAAATGTACCTAATCCCTGATGGACAATATCTTTATGTCCTGTCCCTAAGACTCAATCACCTTGCTCAGTAGGGAAGGTGTAGCCACTAAACTTCCCGAGATCTTTGAGCACGAAAACTATAATACAGGTCGACATCCTGCTAGCCTCGGGCATCAGCACTCAGGAAGCTATACCGTGTCTCCTCGTGACTTCCGGTTGAGAGCTTCAGCCACCACATTTGATTTACTAGGATGGTTATGCAAAGTGAAGTCATAGTCCTCTAAATACTCCATCCACCTGCGCTACCTAATATTGAGGTCCCGTTGGATAGAGATGTATTTCAGACTTTTGTGGTTCGAAAACACCTCGAACTACTCACCATACAGGTAGTGGCGCCATATCTTCAAGGAAAAGACAATGGCCTTAACTCCATATCACGTAGGAGTAATTCTAATCATTGATTCTTTAACCTCGAGAACCATAAGCCACAACCATACGGACTACATCAAAACACATCGGCCAGTCTTTGAGCATCTGACCTGGCAATACCTCTTGTCCCCCTTTAGGACTATCAGAATAGGAGCTGAAGTAAGCCTCCTTTTCAATTCCTAGAATGCCCTATTATACACGTCATTCCAGTCAAACTTGACCTATTTCCGGGTCAATTTCGTCATAGGTGCAACTAGTTGGGAGAAGTCCTCAATGAACCTTTTGTAATACCCTATCAATCCTAAAAAAACTATATCTCGAAAGTGACTTGGTCTCTCCCAGCTAAGCTGCCCCTGACACTTCTCGAGGTCAGCTTTGAGACACCTAAAGCTAATACCACATGACCCAAGAATCTCACCTCCGTAAGCTAAAATTCACATTTGCATAATTTTTCATAGAATTGATGGTCTCTCAACGCCTGGAGAACAATTCTCAAATGATCCTCATGCTCCTTCTCCGACTTAGAGTAGATCAAAACAAACTTATCTAAATAGAGTTGGAACACCCTATGCATGAGATCCATGAATGTTGCAGGAGAATTCGTCAACCCGAATGGCATCACTGTGAACTCGAAATGCCTATATCGTGTTCTAAATGTCATCCTAGGGATGTCTTCCTCCCTAACTCTTAACTGATGATAACCGATGCGGAGATCTATCTTCGAGTAGACCCGCGCCCCTCTCAGTTAATCAAATAAATCATCTATCATTGGCAAAGGGTACCTATTCTTGATGGTAACCCTATTCAACTAATGATAATCTATGCAAAGCCGAAGGGTCTTATCTTTCTTCTTGGCAAACAAAACCAGAGCACCCCAAGGTGAAGTACTCGGTCTAATAAAACCCCTATTTAACAATTCCTGTAGTTGGACCTTAAGTTCTTACAACTCAATGGACACCATTCTATGCTGGGTCATAGAAACAGGAGATGTACCAGGGTGTAACTCAAAGACGAAATCTACATCCCTGTGTGGAGGTAGTCCGGGGTTATTGAGAAAAACATCCTCATTTTCATGAACTACGAGGGTAGACCCATGTATCTGGCCTCGTCCTTTGGTGGGCTAACCCGGCCAACTTCTCTTTACTGGCCCCATCCATGCCATCTAGAATCGTACCGCGATGCAGATGCAAGCATCATGTTTATCCTCTTGAAATATAAAGAGATTACCGCCTGGTGTGTAGGTGGTAACCTCTTATGATCACAATCAATGACAACCCGATGTGCCGTCACCTAGTCCATAACCTTAAGGTCCACGGTGAGTAGAATCCCTGAGATCTCTAACTCACAGTCTTGACATATCTGATCAATTCTTACCCTAGTTCCTAGGTGAGAACTCCTAGCAGTCCTTCGATATTTTCTGACCTTAAAGCCCAGTTCTTTCTACGTGATCACGACCCGACAAGGAATGAGATGCACTAAAATCAAATAATACTCTTACCCATAGGAGCGAGAGTAAGAACATACCCTGAATAACTGACTGATCTGCAATCTCAGTCTGTTGTGTAATGGCGTAGACACACTCCACAGGTCCACGATATCCGGCAGGCCACGGCGCCGACCTCGACCACCTTACGGCCCGTCCCAGCGGTTAATGGTAGGGCCACGTAGGCACTACAACTATCACATCTTTCACGGCCCATGGTAGGGTAAGAAACGAAGCTGCGTACAGTAATGCGTCCCGCGTGATTGGGAATAAGGTGTCCCATAACTCTAGGATTCCGCCTCGAGGGCGATCACACTTTCAGTGTCTGGTGATGGTAATGGTAACATAGCCCCTGCCCTAGTTAGCTATAAGCCCTAAAATATCTACCACCTAGAGATGATAGACCCTAGCCTTAATCTTGGTAGCTGCAGCCTTGTCCCTGAAATCCTTGCAGAGTAGAAGTCTTCTGCTTCTTCCCCAAGCCAGAATAAGAAGGTTGACTCTCCTTCCTCTTATCTTTAACACCCATATCCCGGATGTTACATGCGTTATCCACTTCTCTCTCAATGGCCATAGTTGTCTTAACCATCGAGTCCAAGTCTGCTAGAGAAGTCCCATAATTTTCCCCGAATGGACAATTTCAGACCATCCTCAAACTTTCTCACTTTAGCCATATTTGTGGCCACATAGTCATCAGCGAAACGGGCTAATTCAGTAATCTTAGCCACGTATTCAAACATTGTCATCGTCCCTTATTTCAGTTCAAGAAAATTCTGAGCTTTTGCATGTTGAGCAGATGCTGGGAAAAACTTGCTCATTAAGAGCTCACAAAACTCTTCCCATGTCATTACCTCCAAGTCCCTCGAGGCTTTAACCCAATCCTACCACACTTAGGATTCGCCCTTTAACTGGAATGCGGTTAGCTTTATCTTAGTGGCATCAGAGGTGATCTCCATAGCTTCCATAATTTTTTGACTTGGTGGAACCAATGATTAGCTACCATTGGGTCCCCTCCTCCCCTGAAGGTTGGAGGATGGTGTGCCTTGAACCTTTGGAGGTTACTTGACCCTCCCTGGCTCCCAGTTGTACTAGCCTGTGCAATGGTGGTAGCCACAATAGTCGCCTGTGCAAAAGTTACAGTCGCAACACCAATAGCCTCTATGAAGGCTTGTTGGTCAAAGGCTGGTGGTCGTGGGTTGTTGCTCCACCCACCGCCTCAACGTCCTCTTCCTCAACTAGCCATCTACATGTGACAGATAGCAATAGAGTTTAAACTTTGAGATTTCTCTCCTTGTCTAACTAGTAGTGCTTGTGCCAACCAATAATAGACCCTCAAGATCCCAAACTATCTCGTTCATTCTTTTTCTGAACCCCCAAGGTTATGTTTTCTAATCCTAGTGTTCTTATTTTCCCTATACATTTTACCATAAATATAAATCACACAATAGATAACACACAATCATGTAGCATATTTACCACCAAACATGAAATACACATAATGGCGATGCAATATTCATGATACCATGAGACTCATTAATTCCTTATACACAGGCTTTGATACCAAGCTATGACACCCAAAAACGAATTACGTTGATAACCGTTAATAACAAATACCCGTGGTGCGTATATCTTCATTTATTTGTCTAATCCCCATTGAATTGGGATCCATTCGTAGTCTGAAGTAATCACACTTTAATCCCACGACCTTTGTCTTTGTGACGAGGTTAAAATTACACAGTGGTATAATGTGTCTCTCGAAATACACCTTTGTCTAATCCCATTCACAGGTCCATTTAGCCCACATTGATAAACTTTTATGTTATTTTAAAACATAGTTGATTCGTACCCACGATGGGTGAGCTAAATCAACAAAATTTATATACACCTAAGTTCCTACTCTTTGCATGCAGTCAAGCTACTACAGTATAATAGTGGTCTAAAGATTAATTTCTGGGGATGGAGTTTCGTCACAGAATGATACGCGTGAGTGTAAGGTAAGGCTTTCTATTTGGGACTTTTTGGGTTGCTTTAAGCGATGAGTAGGTTGGCAGTAAGTGCTAAGCGGTAAAGTGTGAAAAAGAATTAACTGTAGATTTAGATTACTAACGGTAAATTAGGGCGAAACAAAGTGTCATCGGGTTTATCCTGCGTTGTAGTAAGCAACCTATAGTCCACGGCATAAGCGGATCTGTGTTATAGCAAACCTCACCCAACAACAACTCTATTTGAGTAAACCACAATTGGCATCTGTTATGGCCCTTTTTCGGTTTGAAACCCTAGCATTAAATATCATTCGGAGGCTCGCAGAATAATCTAATGAACCCTGAGTGCTGCAATAAGTACCTTTGTATCTAAAGCATGGAGAGTATTGGCGAATCAATAGCATTGAAAATTTATTGACACAATTTGAGAGATGGACCATAAATCACAGTGTGACTTTGGTGAGAGGACAACAGCCATATGCCCCACAACCAAGCTAGCTTCCTTCTCTTCAAGAAAGGAAGCAGCCAAGCATCTCTTGAGTTGTCATCCTCAGAGGGGTGTTTGCGACCGAAAATAAGGAAAGAGGAGAGAGAAGAGGAAAATAAAGCCTAACTAAAATCTTGAGACTTTATTTACAAAAATGAAAACTTACAAATTCTTCTCTCCCCAAATTGTTGCTTCCCAAAAATTCTCTATTGATTACAAAAGAGAGGGTTTTATATAGAGCCACCTCAATGCATGAAAATGCAAAAAAAACCTAACAATTGGCTAAGTTAAAGGCAGTAATACACCGTGAAGTCGGTTGGCATTAATTACAAAAACATGGCCAGGCGATTAATTTACATGGGATGAAGATTTTCGCTAGGTAGCGAAATCACAAGACCTAAGCGAAATAGGAAATTCGCTAAGGCTTGTAATTTAAATAGCTAAGCGAAATTTAGCTAACAGAGGAAATTTTACCGTCAGTATAAATCATGAGAATTTATTCAGAACACAGATGCCTAGCGAAAACCCTAGTGTCTATGAATCCACAATTTAGCTGAACTTGAAATTTTCGCTAAACTGTGAAATTTCGCAATCCAAGCGAAAATTTTTCAGGCCAAGTGCTGGTTTGTTGATTTTCAACTGCTTTGCCTCACATCTTCCTACGCATCAATTTTCTTCTACTTTGCGCCGGTTTTTCTACATTGATTCTTCAGTTTGGTTGAGGGTGACATGAGTTAAACTTCATGATTATCATACATCCCGATATTGAACTTCCTAAAGTCTTGTAAACACCTTAGCTTGACCCGAAATACTCTCTAAATGGCATAAGTGCTACTAAGAAGACTTGAACACTTCAATTGGTATAAATGACATGATTAATGTGCAAAAAGCACTCAAAACCTATCTAATATAGGGTTCAAAATAGCACTTTTTGGGCACTAATCAATAGTACTATGAGTTTAATCACAAACTCTATTACATACAGAGGCATATGCCAAAACTAGTTCTTTCCAAAGTTTTTACAAAAGTTCTTAGCCATGATTGACTTTCTTAACCCCTTGGCCTGAATGAGGCGTCCACTAGTGTATACCTTGAAATGTTTTCCCATGGGGTGAGCCACGCTCGATGAGAATCTATCAGAGGCTATTACGAACTAAGCACATGCAATCTGCTTGGACATTCACATATATATCAACATTCCACGGAGATGATGCAACTCTAATAAATACTACATGTCATACCATGAAGAATGAAATGAAACTCAGTAATGCATAGAAAAACCCAGTCATCACGGACTCTATCTGATACATGCTTGATGTGATAACATCCATATTCAATGAATTTCATCAAATGGTCACTTTGAAACAAAATCAAGTTTTTATAAATCAAAACTTACTAGATGTTTCACCTTTAAGGATCATTTTATTAACAAAACATGTGTCTTTTAGGATGGCAATTTTCGAGTCATCGCTGAAGCCGCTCAGGCTTCCCTACCTTTCCACGAACTTTCACTATTGGTTTATATGTATAACAAAAATATCAATTCTCACGGGTATCTATCCCTACTGCTACTACGACATAAGTTTTCATACGCAGGAACGATTGGAACTCAGTCAACTTCGTTGGCGTGTCCGAGCCCTCATGACTACCAGGATGGTGTGTGATGGCACATTTCATACTCTACAAAGCGTTAGACTCATCAACGATTCAACGTGCTCGAGGCCCACTCATCAACCACCAAGGATGGGTGTGATGGCACGGCTTACACCCATGAATGCAATGCCTCGGTACCATGCAATGCATTATATCAACGCATATCGATTCCATGTCATAATAATGAATGTCATGGAAACTAAATCATGTATCATGGATAATTACTATCAAAAAGCATATAACTTCCAAGCAGTTTATCTCAATATAATATATTGAATTCTTATATTCCAATCAACATTTATCACCAAGTAAGTCATTGGCAGCAAAGTGACGGTTTCTCAAAAACCAATTATGGCACAAAAAGTACCACAAAGCGATCCACATACGACCACTTGAGGCCACAAACATACCTTTGAAGCATAGAACAATCCACGAAATTAGGACACAAACTAAGAGGCGGCCTAAGGCTGCGTGGTCCAAAAATGGACCATGGCAAGTGTGGTCAATTTGGGTGATTCAAAAGCCTAACATTAAGTTCACAGATGCAGATACAATTTCTATGAAGGACCTGAGTCCAAATTCCCTCTGTTTCCTAACCTAAAACCGATGCTAAAATCCGGTCAATGCGTAAAATCAAAACAGGTAGCATTCCCATATTTTACAAACAACCCCTTAGGGTGGAAATAAACCGAAGTAGGAAGAATCTCTACCTCTTGGAGCATAGCCCTCGTCAAATATACAGACTTTACTTCTTAGTCCGATGAGCTCTGATCATCGAAAGGCCGACTTCCTTTTCTCCCTCTTTCTTTCTCCCTTTCTTCTCATTCTCTCTCTCTTTCTTTCTTTCCTTTCTCTCCCTTTTCTTTTTTCCTTTTCCTTTCCTTTCTGCACCTCCCTTCCTCTATGAACTGGTCTCCTCCCCCTTTTATAGACCTTCCAACTTGCATGCATGGTGACACATGGCTTGCTGCCATGTGTCACTCACATGGCTTGCTGCCATGTGTCACCCGACACTAATTGCCAAGAAAAACATGAAATTTCGAATATCTCAGGTCGCATAGATAACTAAGTTGGCGTGGCGAATCTGGTGGTGAGATCAGTTCTTCATTTGAGATCTACGAAGATTCTAGGTTTTCTTTGTGCACTATAATAGAAAATTATTGGTTGCCTTTCTTTAGTAGATTTTTCGGGTTTTACAAAGCATTTGCATATTTTGGGGTGTCTAACTAAGGTAGGCCTTACAAGCCATATGAAAATAGATTGAGCTAAGCGCAGGTACTTCATATTAGCTATATGAAGCAATCAAATGACTTTAAGTTTTATGATCCCACACTTAGAAATATCTTCGAGATGAGAACTGCAACATTCTTTAAGGATATTGAGTTTGGGGGGAGAAAAAAGGTTAAAAAATTTGTATTTGAAAATGAATTGGTTTCTCTTCTAAACCCGATTCCTTCTAGATATTCTCCCATTCAAGAGAAGATAGTTTTCTTAAGGAACAAACTCGACATCCTCGACATATTTGCAGTAAGGTAGTCCGCACTAGAAGGGAGAAAATCGAATTTTGAGTGATCTTATGATTTCTCAAGAGCGTGAGAAAACTATGGAATTTTGGAATATGATCTATTCTGACATCAAGCCATGAAGGTTTAAGTTCATAGTTGGCTTGTTTTTAAAGAAATTTGGTTCATTAGAGATCTTTAAGACCAGTTAATACCCATTGTTTTGATCTTGAAGCTATCAATGGATGTCATGACATACGTTTCTCAATGGCGACATGAAAATATTCTCATAATATGACCAAAACTTTCTCATTTGGGATACCAAGTAGGTTTGAAACTGAAGTAAAACCATTTATAGACTCAAGCAAGCATCTTGTCAATGGTACCACAAATCTCATTAAGTGATTACCCCATTTGGTTTTGAGATAAACATTGTTAAAGATTATATGTATCACAAGTTCAATGGGAGTAAATATATTTTTCTAGTTTTGTATATTATTGATATACTACTTGTCACAAATGATATATGCTTATTGTATGACACTAAGATATTTCTATCAAATCTTTTTGAGATGAAAGACCTTGGTGATGCCTCTTTTGGTATTAAGGATCCAGATTCATCGAGATCATTCTCGGGGTATTCTTGGATTATCACAAATGAGCTATATCAATAAGATACTTTAGAATTTTAGCATGCAGGGATGCAAACCACATGACACTCTTGTTGCTAAAGGAGCAGGATTCGGTCTCGATAAATTCCCAAAGAATAGCCTCGAAGTCGAAAGGAAGATTCCTTATTCATCGATAATAGGAAGTTGAAATTATGCTCAAGTATGTACACGTGCGGACGCAGGCGTACATTACAAATCATTTAGAGATCATTGGGTATTACGGATCGGTTTGCTAGATGCCATAGCGGTGATTTATAGCATGTCATGAGACATCAAACTAAGGGATTTGGCTGAGGATCTTTGTCACTAGGCTGCAAATTGTGGAAGGAATTGAAAGATCATTTAAGTTATATTGTGACAATAAATAAGCTATTTTTGCACTCTAATATTAATAGAAGCATGACTAAGTCAAAACATATTGATATCAAGTTCCTAGTTGCTAGAGAAAGGGTTCAGAGTGGTCAAATGTCTATTGAGCATATTAGCACAAACTTCATAATTGCGGATCCACTCACCAAAGGTTTACCACCCAAGGTCTTTCATAAGCACACTATACATATGGGTGTAGTATTAAGTGATGATATATAAATTCAGTGGGAGTTCGTATTTATGTGTCATTCAATTGTAGACATATTTTATGGATATTTGTTGCAGAATAAAGTTTATGTTTCAGTTTTACTCTAAACCTATTATGATCTCACTAAAGAATTTAGTTGGACCAGTTGGAAATGGACAAGTAGATATCACAATGCATGTAATGTCCATACTACGCATCCATGATTGATCTATGTCGTTTGGCTATGTTTATGTATGTGAACATTTATGGATTGAATTGTATTGCCCAATTAACAAAAACCAGCTGATCCTAATGATATAGTTGATTGACGAGATTGTTTCGAATATACCCTAAGATTATAATAGCAAATTTTGAGCTCATTTGGTTGAATATATTTATAAGGTTACATATATGGGCCGGTGGGAGATTGTTGGATATTTTCAATTATTATGATGGGCCCACATATGTAAATATTAAATATGTTCATGCTATCAATTACAATTAGAAAATACTTAAATGAATACAATTAGATTAAGTAATTGGCAAGAAGAAATTTATAGTGTCATGGAATTAATATGTGGACACCTTAGGGATATTTCTAAATTTGATGAGAGACCAAATTAGAAATATCTAACATAATGTAAACTAATATAATTATTAAGTTTATGGTCCCAGTGTCATAAATTGAAAAAAGAACCTTAGTTCTTCTTCTTCCTCTTTACATCCCCATCACTAGAGGAAAGACAAAATTCTTATCATAATGGTCGTATCAAATTTGGAAGATCTAACCCTTACATTCGGCAACTTCCGAAAATGGATACAACTACACTTCCACTATACGATCTTAATATCTCTTGAATTAAATGGGTAGAAACATGTTTATTTAGGGTTTGTCTATTATTCATGATTCGAGTATAATATTTTTGGATTTCTATCATGTTTATAATATCATTAAATTAGAAAAATGTGGTTAGGCGATCAAGAATTCTTGACACTATATGTCTCAACCTCCTGACTTTGTAGATCGAGTCCTCACTTTGTATGAAAATTCCATAAGGCTATTTATGGCTTCAAACCTACCCAGGTGCTTAGTAACATGAGTTACGTCAGTGCCTTCTTTTTGTTGGCTTTTCCAACTCTTCGACAAACACCTCTCTATTTATATACAATAATGGCGGTTGCACCATCTATCTTCTAGTCTATGTTGATGATATCATCATTATTGGCAACACCAACTCAACCACTCAAAATTTTATCGCCACTCTTTCTCATTGGTTCTCCATAAGGACCTTGGTCATGGGCTCTTCTTGTCACAACATCAATACATTCGAGATCTCTTGATCAAGACCCAAATGAGGGTGGTGTCGGATAGTCTCTGCTTGGTGTTAATCTCTTGATCAACGGAATAACATACATGGTGGGATGCCTTGATTCTGTATCTCTTACTAGCCACGACATTGCTTATACGGTTAATAAGTTGTCTCAATTCATTTTGACCAACTCTGCAGGCATTAGGGTGTTGTTAAGCACAGTTTGCTCCGCTATCACCGGTGGTACTGGACCCGCGGTGTTCATTCTTTATTATCACTCTCCACTCTTTCTTCATGCATTCTTTGATGCCGATTAGGCAGGCAAGAAAGACGATTTCACCTCTACTGGTGTATTCATTGTTTATCTTAGTCGCAACTCATTTCTTGGAGCTCTAAGAAACAACCACGCGTATTCATCGTGAGTCATCTCAACCTGCTCGATCACATAGAGAGATCGTCACTATCACGCATTGTTCCTTTAGCATTCACCGGCAAGTCATCTCAACCCTAGACTGAGCATAGAGAGAGATCGTCGTTGCCACACGATGTTCCTTTCTATTTATTTTCTTTGGTAAAGTATGCAGTTATGAATTTTCAATAATCTGCTCACGAGGGACCAAGATTTTGGATGCCTAGAATTCTAAGTGATTCATTTATCTATCCATATTCATTTTCTTATTCCTATAAACTTTAGGGACCAAGTTTTATTAACAAGATTTTTTTTTTTTTCAAAAAGAAATATGCATAGAGTTAAAAGGTCATTCATCCCTTCAAAAAAGAGGTTGCCTTGAGACACATGACATTGAAGATCTTGTGAAAGTTGCAGAAGTTGTTAAAGGTAGGTATTTTAGTCATAGTTTTTTGTGATTTGTGCTTAACTTTTTCTTGGTACCAATGGAAGGTGTGAAACCCCGAGAAAATCTTAATTTTCTAAAAAAGGGTAAAATGGTAATTTCGGTTAAAATCCGGAATTTTTCTAGATCTCGGATGACGAAATGGACTTCACCGTTCGAATCGTCTCATGAAATCTAGCTACCACGTCAAATTTCGTTGAATTCCGAGAAAGTCGGAATTTCACGTTTCGAGCAATTGGATATTGGTGCCGCGCATTTGAGTGGCTCGCGGTATACCATGTGTCAGTGCAGGAGAATAGTCGGCGGCTGAGGCACCGAGTGGTACGTGGACATGGCATCCACTGGTGGATGGAAATCCAAAGTAGATGGATGAAGGATAAGGTGTAATCCCATGAGCGATAGAAAATTGACATAATGGCGAGAGTGGGGATTTGAAACTTGACTCACTCTCTTCTCCCCAGCTTGATTTGGGAGGGAGAATTAGAAGAGAAAAAGGAAAGAGAGAGAGAAAGGAAGGGATTTTTTAGAGAGAGAGAACTGACTTATCTCTAGATTTTGGTGATCGGCTGTCGATTTAAAGCGGTAAGAAACAAAGTTACTCATGGCAAGGGGCTGCGCGTGGGCATCGGTTTTGTGTGGAGTTTTTCGTGAGCTCGGAAGGTAGGAGTTTTTCTACTTGATTTAATCATTGTTTAAGAGTCTTGTTAATAATTTGGATGGTATATGATGATGAGTGGCCAGTATGGCAGTCGATCCAGGCTTGGGATTTGAAGTGTGGAAATTGGGACTATTTTGGGTAGATCCCAGGGGTGACCCGATTTGTTATTGATCCATATGTGTTCTTTGTGTGTTAAATTTTGATTGGAGTATTTGGGGCCGAAATGGCCGTGAGTTTTCGGTCCTCCGGAGTGGGACCAAATACAGGAATTTTTGGGCAATTTCGGACAGCCCACACATTGTTTTTGGACTATTAAAACAGCCCGAGTTGATGGTTGGACTAAAAATGTCCATGTGTTATTTGCATGATATTGCTTAAAATGAATGGTTTGAATTGTGTGGAAAATGATATGTTGATGCATATAATTGAATCATGTTAACGTGATGTTGAATTATGTGAAAATATAATTATTATTGTGGTATTGGAATTAAATTGTTAATTAGCCCTTAATGAAGGCTAATTTTGATGTTAATGCACTGTGAATCAGAATACTTAATGTAGTTGATAATAAAATTTTGTCGATATATCATGGAATGATATATTGGCATGTGTTATATGAAAATGGCGCATGCATTTCATATGCAAGGAACCTAGATCAATAGGTGTGAGTGCATGACATGAAAGAAAAATGAAAATGGTTGTGAAAGGAATTTCAAGGAAGATTTTCAAAGAATTGCTTTGGAGTTGTCAAACTAGTTCATCTCGGGATGAACCCATGTTTGTTGGAGAATTACCGTGATTCGGCACCGGAGTTGTCGATAGTTTTCTGGAGCACTTTCGGTAGTATGTTTTCGAGAACAAAAACCTTTTTGTTTGAAAGCGATAACTCTACATTTGGCTTAGGCATGTGTGAAGTCGAGTGAGGGAGCTCGAGAAGTGGGAAGGGGTAAGTCACATTCTCGTCATTTCATGTGTAGACATTGAGTAGGAGCATATATGTTTTGCTTGAATGTGTTTTGGTTGTCATTACATGTATTGCACTTAGGTGAGGAATGCCCATGTAGGATAATTCCCGCTCTTGGGCATTGCTCTACATCGAGGAAAATTATTTCGAGTGCAAGAGTGTTAAGGCTTGGCACTCATTAAAGTCGCTTTTGAGAAGAAAACCGGATTAATGGCTTGATATATGTATTTTGTAAAACATGTATTAAATTCTAAATTTTAATATATGTTTTTGTATTAAGTGTAAATTAACTCTTGAACTATTGTAATATATAGTTTGGTTAAGAATTATTGGTGAGTATTGATGCATGGACAGGCGGTCATTTTGCCTGTGTATAGGTCTACCGTGATATGTGACACACGGGTTTATGAGGTTGTTGTTGATCCAGCGGGACCCCCCCGGGATTTGAGGCGTACGGCAGTGCAAGGCTTGGGTTATAAATACCTAGAGCTAGATGTTGTATACTAAAGTTATAGCTTAGTATCACGAAGTTAGGTATACGATTTACCTAGGACTTGATGGGAACGGGTAAGATCATGCATCCATTGTGCATTTTGATGAATTAATTGTGATGTGTGATTGGATTGTGTGCTTGTATGCTTGGTGAATAACATATAAGAAAATGTTGAACATTAGGATCGAGAAAACATAACCCTTAAGTTTGAGAAAAGGTTTGTTTGAGGAAATATGGGCAGAATAGTCCACAAATAAACGACGAAAAAAATTTATGGACAGTAGTTCCAGTTTTTAACATGAACAGATTGTGTTTTGTGAAATTTTGGAAAAAATTATTAAGTTTTGCCTGAAAGAAAAGAAATTAAAAATTTCTTTCTAGAATTTTTGAGTTATAAATTACGATTGTCTAGGCTCTTTGCATTTTAGGAATGCTTGAGGCCTCTTTGGAAGGGGATTAAAAAAAATTGACAGGAAATTTTATGAGGGTTTTTGATATGTAAACATAACAAAAAAAAAAATTTTTTTGTGGTCTTCAGTGAGTGGAACAAGGCAAAAAAATTAATGAGAAAAATGTGCTAGGGCTGGAATGGGCTACTGCCGTTTTTGTCTTTGGAGTCGATCACGGATTGTATACGTGACACAAAGCTGGGGCGAGCTGCGGGTGCCGGGGCGCGACGCGGTCGGCGGGCGCGCGGCTGAAGCGTAGCGACGAAGCATTTGCGACCGCGATCGGCTCTTGGCGGCGGCGGTGCATCTTGTCCGCCTGATGGTGGCTGCGTACAATTTTTGTATCGTGGCGGGAGAGTGACCTTTGTGTCACGATCTGAACAACGGCGCCAGCGTGACACGGCGCATCAGAGGCTGCGGCTCTGCACGGCGCGGCAAGGCTGCTTGACTCTGGCGCGGCAAAGTGCGCACGCGTAGCGCCGGCGAGGCTCTGACTCTGGCCGCTGCGTAGCGTCTTGATGAAGGTTTGTGTCGGCGATATAATTTTTTGGCAACCGCGACGAGGGGCGACTGCTTGTAGCGACGCCGTGTGCGAGCACAACATGACGCGTTGCTGCATTGTCATGGCTGGCGACACGGCGGTGTGCGCGCTGACTGGGTCTGGGTGTGCGCCGCTGTGCACCCGACTCGGGTTTGACTCGGTCTGCTTGTTTAGAGTCCTTTGTTTGGATCACTATTCATGGACACTATTCATGTGGTTTTCAAAAAAAAAATAAAATAAATATAATAAAATAAAATAAAATTTTTGTTGCGTATGATTTAATGTATGGAATTATTGTCTTGCATTACCTATAAAAGCATTGACATGGTGTATGAAATTTTTTTGGGTATGTGAATAGTGTCACGTTTTGTGTTTTACACACCTTGAGACCGCTTCAGTAAAGCTGACGTCGATTGGCGTGTGTAGATGGCCAGTCAGGGCCACAGCGAGGGCTGTAGAGGTCGTCACGGTGCCTAGCGGCTGCACATGTTGACAGGGCCTTTGTTGAGGTGTGATTACGATCGCCGCTTCTCCGCTGCGTGTGCAATAGTGAGCTAAGGCAGGTCAAACGACCTCCAGCGTTTAGAAGCACATCATCCTCCAAGGGCCATAGGGAGGAATTAGATAAATCTGAGGCATCAGGAGTATAGATCTTGGTACTAAGAAGGAAGAAGGAAGATCATCTTCTTCCAACCGGAAGAAATGGAAGACCTTGCTTCACCGGGTTTCAGGACGAGGCGAGTTTATCGGGACGAGGCCGGGATCGAACGGCTGGTAGGTGGCGAGATGATGTGTTATTTTTCCGGTGACTGGACGCTGTGGATGCCGCGGGCGAAGTCCCGAGGTTATGGGACACCTTAGTCCCAATCGTCGGTCTGGGACGAGCTGGGGTTCTTGTCGGGCGGGACCGGATGGTATGTTTCCTTGCCCGGCCTTCCGGAGACATATGAGGAGGGATTGCCCTCGAGAGCCCAGGATCCCGGGAGTTTAGAGACGATGCAGTCGATCCAACTATGGGACAGAAGCGGATGCAATTTGTTTCTCCACACTCGAGTATGGTTGGAGGAACCCGATGCTCCAGTCGAGTGCCCTTTAGGACTCGTACTTTGCGGTAGGAGCCGCATAGGCCGGGGGCGCGGTACGATGAAGTCGGGCGAGGACATGGCGAGGATTAGTCGGTGGGCCCGAGATGATGTATTACCATTATCGCTGACTTGCAGAACATATGGCGAGATTGTCTAGGAGAAGGTCTCATGGTACTTTGTTTGGTATCCAGCTGCGGACATGCGGTCTCAGGTTATACCTGTTGTTCCCGATTTTGTCTCTTTATATTATCTTGTGTGATAAGTTTGGGCTTAGAGGTTGAGGCCTTTTGAGAAGCCATGTGTGGATGTTCTTCCCTAGGATCTAGGGTGAGAGTTGGTCAGATGTGTCGAGATTGTGAGTCAGAGATCTCAGTGATTCTGCTCATGGTGGACCTTTGAGTGGTAGACATATCGGGTGTTGATGTCATTCTTGACATGGATGAGGTTGGCAAACCATCCAGGTTTATGGTAGAGTACATGACATAGGCGGGTTATCATACCCGACACAGTCTTGGAGTTACATAAGGCTGCATATGCATTTGAGTGATGCGTATGTGTATGGAATTTTGGGACGAAATTCTTTTAAGGGGGGAGAATGTGAAACCCCGAGAAAATCCTAATTTTCTTAAAAATTATAAAATGGTAATTTCGGTCAAAATCCGAATTTTCCTAGATCTCAGATGACAAAACAGACTTCACCGTTGGAATCGTCTCACAAAATCTAGCTACCACGTCGAATTCGAGAGGAGTCGAATTTCACGTTTGAGCTGCTTGGGGGTAGTCTTGGACACTTGGCACATTTGAGTGGCTCCTGAGTGTACCATGTGTCGGGTCTGGGAATGGTCGACACTGAGCTCAAGTGTGGGACCCCCATGGACATGTGGCATCCACAATTGGATGAAATCCAAAGTAGATGGATAGGGATGAGTGTAATCCCATGAGCCAATGAAAATTGACATATGGCAAGTGGACCCCAAACTTGACTCCTCTCTTTCCCCAGCGTTCAGGGAGGAGAGTGAAAGGAAGAAGGAATGAAGGATTTTTAGAGAGAGGCTCCCGACTTCTCTCTAGATTTCGACCGTCGGTAGTCGGTTTTTGGCGAGGTAAAAGCAGTTGCTCCCCGGCGAGGCTCGATGTATGCACAGTTTGTAGAGTTTTGAAAAACTCGGAAGGTAGGGGTTTTCTCCTACTTGATTTAATTCTTGTTTAACAGCCTTGTTAATGATTTGGATGGTATGAGGCCGTGAGTGGCCGTATGATCAATCCCAAAACTTGGGACTTAAGTCTTTGGTGGGACTATTTTGGGCGATCCGGGCCGATTCGGTTTGTTATTGATCCTGTGTGTTCTTTGTATGTTAAATTTTGAGTGGAGTGTTTGGTAAATAGCCGTGAGTTCGATCCTGGGAGTGGGGACAATCTGAGAATTTTACATGTTTCGGACCATACCGCGTTTGGGTATTAAAAGCGGCTGGGTTGATGGTTGAATAAAAATGTCCATGTTATTTGCATGATATTTAGCAAAATGAATGAAAGCGGGTGTGTGGAAAATATGTTGATCATATAATTAAATGTATTAACATGATGTTGATTCTCATAATATAATTGTGTGTGAGCCATTGGAATTAAATTTTTAATTAGCCACGTGTGAGCTAATTTTGATGTTATTGCTATGAATGAATATAACATGTGATTTAATATACAATTTTGTCAATATATGCACTGAATGATATATTGGCATGTTTATCTATGAAAATGGCGCAATGCATTTCATAGCTAGGGCAACTAGATCAATACAGGTGCCATGTGTGCATGACCATAAGAAAATGAAAATGGTTGTGAAAGATTTCAAGGAAGATTTTCAAAATTGCTTTGGAGAGTTATCCGGATTCTCATCTAGTAGAACCATGGCGTGAAATTACCAGAGAATTCACTGGGAGGGTTGTCGATGAATTTCGCGGCCTCAGGTGTATGTTTCGAGGCAAAGCCTTTGTTTGAAAACAATGTTTTCCACATTTGGGTTAGGCATGCGTAAAGAGTGGTGAGACTAGGTAGGAAAGGGTGAATGCATTCTCATCCATTTCATATAGACATTTGAGTAGGAGCATATATGTTTTGTTTGAATGTGTTTGGTTTCCATTACATGTGCACTTAGGTGGGGAGTAACACATGTAGGATAATTCCACTACTGAGCATTGCTCACCCTGTCGAGGGAAAATTATTTCAGGTACAGGGAGTGTTCGGGAAGACGGTACTCATTAGAGGCTGCTTTTGAGAAGAAAGTCGGATTATGGCTTTGATATAATATTTTGTAAACATAGTAAATTCTAAATTTTAATATATGTTTATTATTAAAGTGTAATTAACTCTTGAACTATTATAATATAGTTTACTTTAGATTATTAGTGTGTTGATGCATATAAGGCCCCAGCGTGGCCATTTTACTTATGTGGGTCTCATGATATGAGACACTGGGTTTTCACGGGTTAACGATGGTCGATGGGCCCCGAGTTTGGGGCGTCACAAAAGGATTTCCCGGTCAGCCGAAACCACCTTAGGGCATGACTGTCAATTCACACCCCTCGAGTAGCCGGCTGAAGGTTTGAAGTGTGAAACAACACTAACCTTTCTTGTAACTGGTTTTCCAATTACCAATCACATATTAAGTAAATCGCAACCTTCTAAATTCATAAATTCTCCAATTCAAAATTTCATCTTAGATAAAACTACTTCCTAAATATTCAAATCTCAATTATCCATGTCATATAAAATTTGTTCGAATATAGCAATATTTGAGATCTCTCAAATCAACTTTGTACTAATATGAGAAAGAATGTTCATCAATTAACCAAAGGCCAACATTTCATATAAACATGAACATGAGTTCAACATGATCCAACATAAGTTCTAATCAAATCTTAATGATGGCGAATCCCAGCCTAGCCATCACTCCTCGCGGAAACTAAAAGTACTTGAAAATATGTCAACGAATGGAAGTGAGCTAAAAGCTCAATAAGAAATACTAATACGGATTTCATGGATCGAAAAGTTTTCAATCATATAACAAATAAGTGTTTTTTCATCAAAACTTTTGATTCAAAAATAAGTTGGAGCATTAACAAAATATACTTCAAAACATTCGCATCCATTTCAAATCGGTTTCATATCAAATGTGATCCAAACACTTTCATATCAAATTTCGGTTCAAACACTTTCATATCAAATCAAAAAATCAAATACATTTCAAATATATTTTTCTCTGGTCATCGAATATCAAATGGTGCGAGTTATGTGGGGACTTTGAATGGGTGGGTAAGCGCAGTTCATTTCTTCAGGTGGACTGGACCAAACACTACTAGTACTAGTAACCTCTAACCAAACCCTGAGTTTGGGGTTCAAATCAATTACATTCCCTGAGAAAATGTAAGGTCAGCTATTATATCCAGTTGACGGGCGAATAGTGTCAGCTCATTATATCCGAGTTGACGAGGCCAAATGGTGTCGACTATTATTCCATTGACAGTGCCGAACTAACAAAGTCAAATATTTCATTCAAAGTTCAAATTACAAACATCATATCTCGCATTTTCTTTCGTCAGCAAAACAAATCTCAAAGTACAATCATACAAAACTACTTTTTTGATCCATGTATAATAAAATAAATAAAAGGTAAAACTTTTCACAAACAGATTGTATATAATTCAATTAAAGCAATTTTCATCTTCAAATGAAGTAAAACAAACAATTTTCTTTTAAAATCTGCATTTATATCCCTTACACGTACATATATATAAAAATAATAATTTTGAAAAATTTGTATTAAGTCTCTTACCTCGAAAATTACTCAAAAGATTTGAAAAGAGCTAATCAGAAGAATTTCACCTCAATGAAATATTTCTCTAAAATAATAAGGAAGAAACTACCATCGTACTTATTTATTCTTAAAACTTTCCTAATTTGATATTCTTAACAATTGTATTATTTTATTCTACCCTGTGAACATATTGTATTTGTTCACATGATAACTATTTGGAGTGTTAGTTTTACAAATTTTATAAAACTCATATTCCTTTCGGATCTTATTTTAATGAATTTATTTTATTTTATGCTCTTAATGCGAACTAAATCTTACTAAAGAAATAATATTAATATTTATTTCTAATTATATTACACAATACTCGTCTAGCCTTTTTACCTAACAATTATCATACTTGACATAAATGTGTGCGGATCTTATTTCCTATAATTTGCTAAATAATTATTCAAAAATCATATTCCTTATCTAATAAAATCTCAATCCTTACAATAAAATATTTACTTGCCAAAATATACATATATCTTTAAATACTTATCAAATACAAATATTTATCACGAGTGTGCTTTTCAAATTTATCTTATTTGTTTATCATTATTTTCTTTCAAAATTTATCCTTAAATACTTTTTCATTCTCATACTCAAAGTAATTCAATATGACACCACCAATTCTTATTTTATTTTATTTCTAAAAAAAACGAAAGTGTAATCTAAATCTGACTTCTTCAGGGTTGATCTGGCCCGAAAGAAAATTAAAGAATCTACATCTCAAGAAATCTAGAAAAGTAAAAATGAGGAAGATCTTACCTGAAATTTGTTCTTCAAACCACCCAGATCAGCGAAATGCGTCCTGCGGAATTCTACCCAGCTAGGAGAGAAATTCAAAAGAATAGAAATGATTTTCTTTTCTTTTCCGAATTTATCATAAGTATCTGATATAGAGATTACGCACCCTCTTTCATTAATTTATACCTATTATGATTTGTCATTATACCTCTTTCATGTCATTAAATTAGTGAAAATTACATATTATGATTTGTCATTATACTCTTTCATGTCATTATACCTATTTTATTTCCAATTTATACCTCTTTCATGCTCATTAAATTAATTGATACCTATTATGATTTGTCATTATACCTCTTTCATGTCATTATACCTATTTTATTTCCAATTTATACCTCTTGTGTCGTATTATTTTCCTTAATTTATACACATACAAATTTAATCATTATTATTTTCCGTAACTTATACCTATACAAATTCCTGTCATTATTATTTTCCCTAACTTATACCTATACAAATTCCTGGGTGTTACATTCTCCCCTCCTTTATAAAAGTTTAGTCCTCTAAACTTGACTTACCAGAGTCTTGAAATAATTGAGGATGCTTTTCTCTCATCTCTTCTTCCTAACTCGAAGTGGCCTTGGATCACATGATTGCTCCATTGGACTTTACCAACTTGATAGACACGTCGTAGAACCTTATTCATCACATCCCTAATTTGAACAGGCACCTCTTCGCAGGTCAAGTCCTCAAAATCTAAATGAGCCGAACTCCTGACATGAAGCATCGAAACATATTTACTCGAGGTCGAAATATAAAGCAGCATTATATGAATCTTGGGCGGTACCCAGAGACGAGGCTACTTTATACGCCAAGGTACCTACTCTCTCCTGTCTTCAAATAGGCCTACAAATCGAGGACTGGGTTTTCCTTTTCTCAATAGATCTTCAAACTTCAAAATATCTCAATTTAACTCAATAAGCAAACTTTAAGATAACATAATCACCAAATTCAAATACCAAATATTGTGGGATTATCAACATAACACTTATGTGTACCTTGATTTTTCTTCAAATTCTCTTCCAATCGGGATTATCATTTCAGTAGTCAATTACACAAGTTCATGTGTTAATTATTTCATTTTTTTTTCTCCAATATGACCATAACACATAGGGGATCATAAACTTCAACCATAAACCTTTCTGAAGATATAATCTCATTGCTAGCTTAAAACTATTCTATAAGAAAATTTAACCAAAGGTAAGAATTCGTTCTGATTACTTTCCAAGTCTAACACATTATATCTCAACAAATGGCACCAACTTACGATTACTTTCCTCAATTAGTCATTAGTTTAAGAGATGCGAAAGCTACGATCAAAAACTAACTTAATACTTCCCGATTTTTTTTTTTTTTTTTTTTAGTGAAGTCAAAATCTAAAAGTAAAATAAAATTCTTATTACATACCATAGAATCAAATATTTCATAC
Source organism: Tetrastigma voinierianum (assembly GCA_016808115.1). Classification (NCBI taxonomy): domain Eukaryota; kingdom Viridiplantae; phylum Streptophyta; class Magnoliopsida; order Vitales; family Vitaceae; genus Tetrastigma; species Tetrastigma voinierianum. The sequence continues at coordinate 72,201 of JAEQBH010002471.1, read as the reverse complement.
ATTATCAAATCTCCTTAATATCGAGAAGCTAGTCTAATAGAAATTATTAGACTGTCCATAAACAAACCATCATAATGAAACATTGTGTCATCAGCCTTAAGGTTCTTAGTAACCACATCACAAATCCATGGTAATAAGTTTTCTCACTCATTTAGAAATGAAAGTAGTTGCAAAGTACTATTATTAGGTCTTTGATGTAAACCTCCATATCTGATCACACTAAACCCAAAGTCCTGAAATAATGTAATACCTTACTTCATATCGACCATCAAAATTACATCTTAAATATTTAAACTTTTACATCCTTTTTAGGGTAGATCATAAACTTAATGTAATAAACCTCCTTCACAGTTGTCTCTTTATATCTCCATTATTTAAGACGTAAGTCTAATCCATTTCAAAGATCTTATTATCTTATTAAGCACAACTTAATGGACTCAAAAGTTCAACTAGTTTCAAATAATTTCTTATAAAATCTTAATTCTCCAAACAAACTTAGTTATAAAATGTTCAACATAAAACTCTAAAATCCAAGGTATAACATAGACTTTTAAACATCCCCAAATCATACAATAATCGTTTAGAAACAACCTTAAATGATTTCCAAGGAATCAGACTTTTTCTATTTAAGGCGTAAAGCCTGAAGATTTTCATTGTTTATTAGTACTAAATAATGTCATCATAATCCTTAAGTAATTGTATCCAATATCTTCTATTTCTTGCTTAAAAATCATTTTAAAGACAAAGACTTCAAACTCTCATAAACTATGAGTATATCATAATAAAAATGTCTTCATATCTTAAGTGTAAAAATCATTTTACCCTAACTGGAAATCATAATAAGGTAGTTTTTTCTCTATCTTAAAATTTCAAATGTCTATAAGTATATCAATTTTCCATGTTGCATAAGAACACATTATAAATCCTAATGAAATGCATCATTATGCAAAACAAATCTTTGCAGACAATGAAATAATCAAAATAAGAGTTGCTACCAATTTGCTCTTCAACTCCTATGAAGCTATCCTCATAGTTATAAGACCAATCAAACTTAACTTCTTTCTATGTCATTTGAAAATATAAGATAATCTTAGAGATTTCTCAATAATTTATTTGTAGTACTCAATAAATCCCAAGAAACTTCAAACTTTAATAACAATATCAGATCCTTTCAAATTTCAAATTATTTTCATCACTCATCACATTGACTTAAAAGACTTAACAACATTTCTAGGCATCTAACTACCTTGCAAGGCTTAGCTTATGAGTAACAATTATCCACATGTTCCCTTCAACTAAATTTCAGAGATAACTAAGAATGTGGAAGACAATATTTTACCCAAAACAATCAACAAATAAAGGTAGTAAACTCCTTAATTCATCCTCAAATCAAACAAAAACCTTAATATTTAAAGGAGTATTAAGTCGAACCAAATATCCTTCTTACCAATCGTCATGTATAACTTCAAACCACCATATTGTCCATAATGACATGTTCTATAAGTGACAAATTCAAATCATAATTCATATTGATAAGTATATTCCTTAAACCAACAAACAATACAAAGGAAAAGAGTGTAGTGAACTTTAACTAGTCATCAATCATTTATCTAACATACCTTTGTACAGAATGCTAAGAATACTCAAACGGATATGAACTATCAACTAACATGTCACTCAACTATCCCCATACACAAACTTAAACAAGTTCCCGTTAAGATAATAAATCTGGCTCTGATTCCACTTGGAGCCGACTTTTTCTGTACTTGGTTACCATGAGCACCATCACTCCTATTCCTCTTCCTTTGTTGTTCCCTATACTGGTGAAGCTCTTCATTATCCTTCTCTGCAATAAGGGCTCTGTCTACCACCTCTAAATAAACACCCAACTTCAGAATTGATATCTTATTCTTCAAATAAGGCTTTAGTCCATCCTGAAACTTTAATGCTTTTTCCTCCTCTGTAGCAATCAACTGTGGGGCAAAACGTGATAGTTCGGTAAACTTAGCCTCATATTGACTGTATCAAATCTCTTTGTTCCAAACGGACAAACTCTCCCACCTTTTGTCATTCGAACACTATCAGGAAAGTACTTCTTATAAAATGCCTCCTTAAAGTTGTCTCGAACAATAGGCCCTAATCTCTAAAAGCCTCTTAGTCATGAAGCGCTTAATGATCGCTCTTTGTCTAACATAAATGTTGCATAAGAGGTTTTTTTTTTTTTGCTCCTCAGAACAATCAATGACAATAAGGAATTTTTCTTTCATCATAATCCAAGCCTCTGCCTCTGTTGGATCTGAGGTACCTAAAAAATAAGGGGGACTCAACTTCTTAAAGTCATCAAAGGAGCTACCCCTACTAGATGAGGATTGTCCTTGACCATTACTTCCAGTAGCTCTAGCCTGCCTCTCAACCAATCCAGCCAAAGTCCCCAAATATCTATAAAGCCCTTAGTGATACTCATAGGGGCAAGCGCCGGTGGAGGAGGTATATCATCGTGCTTTGACTATTTTTGGGAAGATGCAAGTCTCCTTGGCTGGCATGGTGTTCTATAAAAGCAAAGGTATAACTAATCTAGCCATTAAAGAAGCGAGTAAGCAAGTTAGAATTGTAGAAATTAAAGGAATCGGACTAGATGATTGAAACTTAGCAAATGCATCACTCATGTCCCAAAGGTAAACTAAAGCAGTTCCCATCAAGATCATAACCTATAGCTGATACCACTCATCACGCCGAAACCCACCTTAGAGGCGTAGTACGTCAATTCACACCCTCGAGCCTTGACTGAAGGTTTGAAGTGTGGCGAAACCTGCTGCTGTATAGCTGATTTTGTCAATTACGATCACATATTCGAGTAAATCATAACCTTCTAAATTCATAAATTCTCAAAATTTAAAATTTCATCTTAGATAAAAATTACTTCCGTATTCAAATCCTCAATTATCCATGTCATATAAAGTTGTTCGAGAATACCTTAATTATTTGAGATCTCTCGAAATCGACTTTATCTTAATATAAAAGAATGTTCATCAAGTGACTTTCTCAATTAACTTTCAAAACCCAACATTTCACATAAACATGAACTTATGGGTTCAACATGATCCAACATAAAGTTCTAATCAAATCATAATGATGGCGAATCCCAGCCTAGCCATCACTCCTCGCGGAAACCAAAGTACTGAAAATATGTCAGCCCGAATGGGAGTAGATAAAAAAGCTCGATAAGAAATACTATCTGATTTCATGGATCAAAAAAGTTTTTCAATCGTATATAACGAATAGGAGATGTTTTAAATCAAAACTTTGATTGAATAAGTTGGAACGTTAACGAAATATACTTAAAGCATTCTCACATCATTTCAAATCGGTTTCATATCAAATGTGATCCAGAGCAATTTCATATCAAATTTTGATTCAAACACTTTCATATCAAATCCAATTTCAAATATATTTTCTCTTGGTCATCAAATATCAAATGGTGCGATTGTAGGACTTTCAAATGGGTAGCTAGCCGCAAATTGTTCCTTTTAAGGTGGACGGAACCAAACGCTCTGCAATCTTTAGTAACCTCTAACCGTCGCAGAGTGGGGTTGAATCGATTCGTTCCCTTTGAAAATGTAAAGTCAACTATTATATCAGTTTGACAAGGGCCGAATAATGTCATTATTATGTCCCAAGATGACGAGGGCGATTGGTGTCATTATTATTCGGATTGTGATCTTAGAAGACTAACCAAGTCAAATATTTCATTCAAAGTTCAATTACAAAACATCGTATCTCCCATTTTCTTTTCGTAAATGAAACAAATCTGTCTGATCATACAAAACTACTTTTGATCCATGTATAATCAAATAAATAAAAGAGTAAAACTTTCACAAACCAAGATTGTATATAATTCAATTAAAACAATTTTCATCTACAAATGAAGTAAAAACAAGCAATTTTCTTTTTAAAAATACGCATTTATATTCTTTACGATAAATATATATAAAAATAATAATTTTTATTTTGTAGAATCTTACCTCAAGGAGTACTCAAAAGCTTTGAAAGAGCTAATCCGAAGAATTTCACCTCAATGAAATATTTCTCCTAAAATAATAAGGAAGAAACTACCATCATTACTTATTTATTCTTAAAACTTTCCTAATTTGATATTCTTAACAATTGTATTATTTTTGTTCACCACAAACATATTGACAAGCTGTTCGATGATAACTATTTAGATTAGGTAGTTTGCAAATTTTATAAAACTCATATTCCTTTCGAATCTTATTTTAATAATTTTATTTATTTTATACTCTAATCGAACTAAATCTTTTACTAAAGAAATAATATTAATATTATTTTACAAATTATATTATTACACAATACTACGTCTAGCCTTTTACCTAACAATTATCATACTTGACAACAAGTATTATTAACGGATCTTATTTCCTATAATTTTAAATAGGTATTCTAATCATATTCCTTATCTAATAAAATCACAAATGTAAATAAAAATAATTTTACTTTTGAAAATACATATGTATCTTTAAATACTTATCAAATACAAATATTTATACAGGAATTCAGCACTTTCAAATTTATCTTATTTGTTTTATCATTATTTTCTTTCAAAAATTTATCGCCCCAAATCTTTAATTCTCATCTTTCAAAGTAATTGATATATTGTATGTCCTTATTTTATTTCATTCTAAAAAGCGAAAGTGTAATCTAAGCTCCTGACTTCTTCGGGGTTGATCTGGGAATTGAAAGAAAATTAAGAATCTTACATCAAAGAAATCTAGAAAAGTAAAATGAGGAAGATCTTACCTAGAGAAATTTGTTCTTCAAACCACCCCAGATCCGAAAGCATGCCGTCCTCACCGGAATTCTACCCATGGGAGGAGAGAAATTCAAAGAAGAATAGAAATGATTTTCTTTTCTTACTCCAATTTATACCTGATGTATCTATTAAGAAGTTACCTTTTTACCCCCTTTCCTTAATTTATACCTATTATGATTTGTCATTATACCTCTTTCATGTCATTAAATTAATTGATACCTATTATGATTTGTCATTATACCTCTTTCATGTCATTATACCTATTTTATTTCCAATTTATACCTCTTTCATGTCATTAAATTAATTGATACCTATTATGATTTGTCATTATCATCTTTTCGTATCGTATACCTATTTTATTCCAATTTATCTCTTTCGTGTCATTATTATTTTCGGCAATTTATCTATCTAATTTACGTAGTTATTATTTTATAAACTTATCTTTATCTGGTCACATCGTTATTATTTTCGCAGCTTGCTCTTATACTGGAATTCTGATTGCATCGACGAATTATACTACGCGAGATATGACGCTATAACCGCGATTAGTTTTACCCACGACTACATCATCAATCCAATTATTGCGGAGCAATGGAGTTAGACGTAGAGTGAGCCTTTTTCCCTTGCCATTTTTCTGTCTTTTAACATTTTAATTGATGTGTTTTTGTGTTTCTTTGAAAAGCTATGAAAGAGAATTTGAGCAGACAACAACAATTGTCGAAAGCTTATTGCAACTTTTACATTTAGTATAAGATATAAAATATGAAATTTTCTATTTTGCCCGATGCAAGGCCGGCTAAGACTAATCCATGAATCTATGATTCGTGACAACCCAACAACCACACAGTAAAAAATTAGTGGCCAAGAGAAAGATTTGTCATTGATTCTTAGAGAATTTGAAGTATCTACTTGTTGAACTAAGTTTTCATGTTCAAATTTCTTAATCACCCTTTACCATCGAGTTTTAACACTTCATGTTTCTTTTTGTTCATAAATTTATTTTATTTTCATAACTAAATTAATATTCTTAAAATTATTTGAAACAAAATGTTATATTATTTGAAAATAAAATATCAAATAATATATTTGAGAGTAAAAAAATTTTAATTCTTAAAAAAAGTATTTATTTTGTATTTACTCATCATTTATTTATTTATTTGTGCATATTAAACTTCAAAATCGCTAAAATAAACTATATTTTTATAATAAAAAATAAATTGATAAAGCTAAAGGAAATTACAAAGGAACTAATATACCTTTTAAACCTATGAATAATGTGTACTATCTTTTTAATCATTATTTTATGACATCTTAAAAGAAAAATTAATGATCTAATAATTTTTAATTATTTCTCATTTTTAATATCATTATCCCTTTTCATTGTCATTTATTTTAATTTTAGAAACATAAACGTAAATAAATCATTATTTATCATGATTATTTTAAAAAGATAAATTTTTATATATTTCTTGAACTTATTTATTTTATTAAAGATAAAATATTTTGTATTACCGAATAACTTTTGAATAATAGTCCATATTCGAAATATGAATGAGCCTTGGTACCGTAGAAAATGTAATAAGAAATTGTTGGTAAAAAATAAAGCAAAATGTCAAAATGTTGCATCACTACATATCATTGCAAAGTAATGTTGTGTCTGTTGATTAATGACTTTACTAGTGAAATTTATTAGCTTCAAGCTCTTTTATTAGCTTAAATATTAATATAACTATATGCTTACACTTACCACTCTTGATGCAATCTACCAAGTTACTTTTTGTTTGAGACTACTGAAAAACTAATTGGTTGTCTTATCAATGACTTTATCAAATAAAAAAAAGCAAGTACAATGTATTGGTTTTAACAAAAAAAAAAGAAGGTAAATGAATGTTGTTATCTAATTTTGGCACTTTCATGTTTCAAGAAGGCATGAACAATATGTTCTATAAATGATTGATTCATTGCTATGAAAAGTCATAAATATTTCTTACAAAGATTAATAAATCCAATGATTCAACACGGTTGTCATTAAGGTTGTCGCAGATGAAGGATATTTGGAAGAAGATATAAACACCACTCAAATGAGTAGTGATGACAACTAAGGTTAACAACAAGGCGGGTTTGGGACAGATCACCCCTATCATTCCCGTCCCAACATTTTTTATGATTTTCCATACCTATCCCAAACACAGGACAAGAGCGAGCACATAACCCATACTCGACATCAAAAAAATCTTTCAATCTAGCCCCCGCCTCGTTTTATTAAGAAAAAGATTTATAAAAAAACAGCATTTGAATCCCATCTTCATCTTTGAACCCCTAATCACAAACCCAAAATTTCTCACATTCTACAGAGAACAATAAACACTTACTCTAGAAATGAGAAACACACATGTTGAATTAATATACACCCAAAAATTCTAAACACGCACCCATAAATTCTAAACAGACATACCGAAAAAATAACAATAATATAGTAAAAGAAATGTTGTTTAGAAAACAAAATCACATTCCCCTGTACAAAATCTTAGATCGAAGGAAACCAAAATCACCCTAATATCTCAGTACAACATTTCCCTATGTAAAGAATCATAGATCTAAAAGATTTTGGAATGAAATCAAAATCACTTTGAAATCCCTAACATAAGGTGTGCTCACCTCTCATCTATACATAATCATAGATCTAAACAAAAATCACCTAGAAATCCTAGTATAGGAAGGTGTGTTCACCTCAGCAATTGATACCCATGTCAAGATGTCGAACCCTATTATGAACTTGTTGCAACCATCGTTACCACAAAACTTGAAGAAGAACAAATAAGAGGAAGATGATGTCAAGAAGAAAAAAAATAGCTTTCCATTACGAAGAGAAGAAGAAGAAAGCAGATGATGAGAAGGAAGAGGAGATAGCAAGGAGAGGAGTCGGTGACTATCTGTAAAACTCGGGAAAATTCAAATTTTCTGAAAAATGGTTAAATGGTCATTTCGGTAAAAATCCGAAATTTTCTAGATCTCAGATGACGAAACAGATTTCACCGTTGGAATCGTCTTGCGAAATCTAGCTACCACGTCGAATTTCATCGAATTTATTAGATTAGAGCAGTTAAATTTCACGTTTTTTGACACCATGTGTTGGAGTGCCGTCGCTTGGCTCGTGGAACATGTGATGTGACAAAGTCACCTATTACATGCTCATGTGACATGTTGTTGCGTAGTCAGAGGAATGATGGAAATGAATGGCTTAGATTGTGTCAAGTGTCAAAATCCAAAACTTAGGGACATGATGGGAATTTTGAAAATGTTTAAATGAATAAAGACAAAAGCAAATAGTCTTCTTCTCCAAAAATTGGAGAAAACATGCAGGAGGTGCTGGTTTGAGTTTCTAGAGAGAGAGAGTGTGTCTTCTCTCTAGATTTCCCGTCGTTCAGACCGTCGGTTCGCTTCATGCCAAGAAGTAAAGTTGTTCTACGCGGCAAGGGTTACGCGTGGACACCGATTTTGTGGAGTTCCGACAACTCCAAGAGGTATGGATCTTTTCCTACTTTGTTTATTCTTTAGCTAAGGGCCATTTTATGGATGGGGATTTGTTGAGGCCTAGAAGGCCGTGTTATCGGTCTCAAAAGCTTTGAACCGAGTGAAGAAATCCCTAATTGTGTGGCCGTGAACAGTTATTTTTGGTGTGATTTTTGTGTTGTTGAGTGATTCAAAATGAATTGCTTGTAATTATTAATTAGCCCATGTGAGCTAATTTTAGTGTTATTAATGTGAATTTAATAACATGAATTGTGTGAATTAATTATGTTAGTATATACATGTTTTATATATTAGCATGAATATTTTGGAATTGGCATAATGCATTCCATATGCACTTGGACAACCAAGAATATTAGGTGTGAGTGCATGATATGAAAGAAAAGCAGCGGAAATGTTTGTGAAAGATTTCGACGAAGATTTTCCGGTGTGTTGGGAGGTGTCGACAATTCACGTGTCGGAGGGCCCATAGATTGTTTGGAGGATTATCAAACGGGTCGCCTCAGAGGTAGTCCAATATGTTTACGAATCTCGAGTAGTAAGTTTTTCGAACAAAAACTTTTGTTTTGAAAATTTTGGCGTTTACTACTCGCATTTGGCTTAGGCATATGTGAGGGAGTCGGTTAGGACTCGAGACATGGGATTGGGCATGTAGACATTCAAGTAGGATCATGTATTTTCTTGGATGTGATTGTTTGCCATGACATGTACACTTAGGTGGGGAGTAACCCATTTGTGTGCACGACCAAAGTCCGTTGACTACCCGTCAACCCTTGAAACACTTTCATTAGTGTCGGGTGACCCGACATTCTCACGAAAGTGGGCGGAAGTCTCCTTTGTATGGAGCTCTACTTAAATACAATACTGCATATCACAATCCCCAAACGATTGCAATATAATCCAGTATAATAATCACATGAGTAATACGGCCACTTGGGCCCATAAACAATACCGATATACATACGACTATGAATCGACTATATACCCAATAGTTACAAGAGTTAATATGTTTTTACTCTTATACAACATATATCAAACTTATAGAGTTCTAATACATGTATAAATCAGGAACCAAAGCCACAACTCGGCTTTCTTCTAATCCTCAGTCTCTAGGACGAGCCATCTCCTCGCACGCTCCCTGTACTTGTAAAATAATATCCCTCGACAGGGTGAGCTAATGCTCAGTAGTGGAATCGCCCTAAGTGGGCTACTCACCACCTAAGTGCAGTGCAATGTTCCAAAATAAACACACATTCAAGCAAATGCATGATCATACTTGAATGTCTACATGACCCGACTTCGGAGTCCCGGAGTCCTCACACGACTCTCTCACACTCGCTAAGCCTCGTGTGAAATTATTGTTTTGTTAGTTATTGATAACCCTCCGTGTGTATATCAATTGGGCGCTCAGGCGATTGATATATATTTGTTAATGAACTACCCTCTGATGAATATCAATTGGGCCGCTCCGACGATTGATATTTTTAATTTAGACTACCCTCCGATAACTAATATTTTTAGACAACCCTCTGAACCATTTTCTCTAGACTCATCTCATGCACTCACTCCTACAGTCCTAGGATGTTCCAGTGCATATGGAATGCATGTATGCAGTTACAATACGATACAATTCATGCAAATATATAAGCATTAAATATATTTACAAAAGTTTAATTCACACAATCATGTCATGTAAATTAATTAATTCATACATCAAAATTAGCTCACTTTGGCTAATGATCAAACACAAGCAATTCTACTTGAATTACTCAACCACACATATTAATTCACAAAAATTATTTTTTTGAGAACAAGCATTTCGAGAGATAGTAGAGCCCTCGTTTTAATGCGACAAATCATAAATCATCTGATAGCCTTGTGAACCCTTTTCAGGCCATTTCGATCTCATTCCAATCAATACATGATTTAATACAAATTTTATAAAATAAAACTCCCAAAACGACCCCCACGATTCTGAAATTTGCACATTGGATTCAAATTATATCAATTCGGTCCCCGAGTTTGGGGCGGTGGCAACCTCACGGTCTCATTCGACTCAAACATTTACCGTGTACTTAAAGAAGGAATAAAACCCAAGTAGGGAGAAACCCCTACCTCTCGGAGTTTGAGGAAACTCCCTAAATCCGGTACCCACGCGAAGCCCTCTCCGCGTAGAGTAGTTCTCCTTCTTGTCCCGAAGACTGCCGACGGTCGGATCGCGCGTATTTCTAGAGAGAAGTGCCCTCTCTCTCTAAAAATCTCTCAAAAATGGCTACTGGATCTCAAATTCTCGTTTTCACGTTTTTTCCTCTTGGCTTAATGAAGGAGATAGGCACTGTTGACTATTTTGGCCTTTTGTGACTTAAATCAATTCCTATAATGACTATTTCGTCCCTTCATTTCCCAATTTTGACATTCGGCTCTATCTTGGCCGTCCATTTTCCTCATTTCTCTACTCATGCCGCATGGCATGGTGCGTGTTATATGTGATTTTCGATGCGCATGAAAATCATTTTCTGACACGAACCGTGATGCCTCAGCGTGTAAGTGTTGTCACCGATTCGACGAGAATTACATGCTAGCTAGATTTGGCGAGGCGATTCTAACGGTGAAATTTGTTTGATCATTAGGATCTAGAGAATAAATTATGGTTTTAACGAAATTTCATTGCGTATTAGTCTGATTTTGTCCTTTTTCAGAAATTGATTTCTCGGGTCTTACATTCTCCCACTCACAAAAGATTCCGTCTGAAATTCGGAATGATCATAATCACTCACATGCACTTAATACAGCGTGCCTTCTGCCGTGCATGTAAACGGTCGATTAAATCTTAAGCGACTAAACACGTACGCGCCCCGTCGCAAGCGAGAAGGGATAGGTGGCCAGCATCGTGTCCTCGCGCTCCCACGTGGACTTCTCCACTCCATAGTGCCTCCATAGTACCCTCACTAGCCTCACGGTCTTTTTTCTTAAAACCTGATCACGACTATCAACAATGCACACTAGTCCTCCTTGGTCCCATCAGGTGTCGACCTCGTCATCCCCGATCCACCACATAAAATTTGGATGCGGAGTATACTTACGGAGCATGGAGGCGTGAAATACCTCGTGGACACGACATGCGCGGCGTGCGTGGCCGGTGCCTTCACCGGTGCCTATCTCTCAGTATCTCGAAGGTCAATAAACCTGGCGAATGGCTTCCGCTTGCGAACGACCACTCCTCTCTTAGGCATCACCTTGGCGTGATCCGCAACCTCGAACTCTAAGGGTCGGCGTCGTACATCTGCATATCTTACGTAAACTCTGGCGTGAAAAAACTATTTGTCGTATCAAGCTCACCTTCTCGGAGGTTTCTCTAATCCTATCAGGACTCGTGATGAAGCGCTCTCCCACCTCGGTCCAACATAACGATGATCTACATGGCCTCCCGGCCACAATGCCTCATGCGGTGCCATCTATATACTCGCACGATAAGCATTTGTTGTAGGCGGAATTCCACTAAAGGCAAGTGGTCTTCCCAGTTGCCTTATGATCGGGCGCATGCTCCTAGCATGTCTTCAATACATATAGTCCTCTCGGAATCGTAGTAATACGAGGGGTGGGCTGTTATCTTCGTAGTATTGTGTGCCCATGCTTTGGAAACTCTTAAAAGTGCACCTCAAACTTCGGGTCCCTATCAGGCACTATGGATGCGGTGCTCCATGTGTGAACTATCAGATACTGACTGGCGAGAGTGTTCTCGAGGCGAAGGTCATCCGCCCACGGCTAGAAAATGTGCCGACCGTCAACCGATCCTTATCACCCATCTTGCGTCATGCTTTTGTTGCGTCAGGTAGCGGGTGGGTCTTAAAGTCCGTAGGTGACGTGCTCCCACCTTCCACTCGGTACCTCGATGGGCGAAATAGCCTTCTTTGGCTTACGGTGCTCGACCTTAACTTTCTTGACATGTGAGACATCGTCGAACAAAGTCCCCTACGTGTCTCTTCATCCCTCACAGTATCACGGCGACGAAGATGCGATACGTGCCCGTGCTGGCTGAATGCACGGAAAATCGAGAGCGTGAAACTCCTGAATCTCCTCTCTCTCAAATCAGTCGTGGGAACCACTACCCGAGTCCCTATAAAAGACTACCATCTATGTGAGCAGTCCACGACCCTGCGTCACCCGTGCTGGCGTACTTTCGGTCACGTCGGACCTTATCTGCGTCACGCCTTTGGGACTCGAATCCTCACTCACGCGGGGCGGTGTATACTAAGCTCCCAAGGTACCCGCAGAATACGCTCATTTGTCTTGTAGCCCAAACTGTCCCACAGTCTCGAGCATCCGCCACTCATGGTAAGCTATACTAGCTAACGCTCCTTGTGACTTCCGATCGAGTGCATCGGCCCGCCATTGCCTTCTACAGGATGGTAATGCAATGTGAAGTCATAATCCTCCCAGGAACTCCATCCGTGCGTTGCCTCATAATTAAAGGTCCCTTCGCGTGAAAACATATTCAGAGACTTTATAGTGCGGTACACCTCGAACTCTCGCCGTATAAGTAGTGGCGCCGTCTTCAAAGCGAAGACTACGGCCCTTGACCTTCAAGTATCGTGTGTGGGGTAGTGCGCTTCGTGATTCTTGGCGGCGAGAGAACCATAGCTACCCTCCGGATGCATCAAAACACATCCCGGTCGGCCTCGACATCCTGATACTTGTGTGCCCACTGTCCACATGGAACTATGAGATGGTAGTTGAAGTAAGTCTCCTCTTCAACTCTGGAATGCCTCCTCATCGGTCATCCCGATCAAACTTGACCTCCTTCTGGTCAAGCCTAGTCATAGGTCTTTGCTATCTGGAGAATCCTCAATGAATCTCTGTAATACAGCCAATCCCGAACTCATTATCCTCGAAGACTGACTTGACCTCCCAACTCATCACTACCTCGGCCTTCTGCGGTCGTGGCCTCTGCTAAGGCACGCGTGTCAAAAATCCTCACGCCCAGTAGCGGAGCACTTCTTGAACAGCCGTCGGTGATGGTCTCTAACAGTGCAAAATGATCCTCAGCGTCATTTCATGCTCCCACTCTGAGTGGGAGTAGATCAAGATGTCATCCACGAAGACTACGACAAACTGATCTAAATAGGGTTAGAATATCCTATGCATGAGATCCATGAATGCTGTTGGCGCATTCGTCAATACGAAGGGCATCACCATAAACTCAAAGTGCCCATAACGTGTCCTAAACGTTGTCTTAGGGATATCTATATCCCTAACCCTTAGCTAATGGTAACGGTCACGAAGGGTCATCTTGGAGTAGACTGGCATTCCTCGGCTTGATCAAGCAATCGTCGATCCTGATAATGAGTGCGGAGTTCTTGATCGTAACCGGTTCAAGCGTCGGTAATCAATGCCGCGATCGAAGGGTCTTGTCTTCTTCTTCCACCAAATAGGTAAGGCGCGATGGTGAAGTGCTCGGTCTTATGAACCCCTTGTCCAATAGCTCCATGCTTTGGACTACGAGTTCACCGCAACTCAGCGGTGCCATCTATGCGGATTCATAGAGATGGGTGAAGTACCGAGGGTACGCTTCGATATCGAGAAGTCTACACTACCCTGCAGTAGGTAATCCAGGGTAAGCTCATCCGGAAAAACATCCACATACTCGCATACTACTCGAGGTAGATCTAAGTCTGGTCTCTCCTCGTCCTCTTGGGTAAGGCTATTCTTGACAGCCAACCCGATCCACATTTTCCGGACTGTTTATATGCGGGGCAAAATGTCATGCCCATTTGAAATACCACCTGATGCAGATCACAGCAGTGTGGCGGTAGCCCTCCTACGCTCCTGATCGATAACGACCTTGTAAAGGCTGACCGGTCAATCCATCGAGGATGACATCGAACTCGACATGTCCATGATCCTCGAGGTCGAGCTGTGAGTAGGTCAGAGATCTCCCATTTCCTTGACCTCGACATATCATCCTTATTCTTGCCCTAATCTCTAGGGGAGAACTCAAGTACAAAGGCTCCTTCAAGGTCTCAACCTCTAAGCCCAACTCTCTCTCTATGGTCAAGGTTGTCCCAACCATGGAATCCATATCCTGTAGGCGAAGTCCTACAATCCTGTGAATGGACAACTTGACCCATTCTCAAATCTCCCCAACATTGGCGAGACTATGGCCACGTTATCATCGACAAATGTTTAGCTCTGTGAACCTAGTCATAATCCATCAGTCATCGCCACTTAGCCCGACTCACGGAACTCTTGAGCCTTCGCTATCTCTGGAAAGTATTTACCCGTGGCGGCTCTGAAACTCTGCCCGTGTCCTTCATGTAGTCTCACAGAGTCCTTGCCCATTTCCACCATGCCAGGCCTCACCCTCCTAGCTACAGGCAGGTAATTACATCCGAGTCGTCAGGTAATCTCCATAGCCTCTAACACCTTCGTCTGCAAGCGATGAGTGCGCCACCATCGGATCTCCTCCCCTATGATGGCCGGAGGATGATGCGCCCAAGCCTCAGAGTTACTGGGTCTCTCGACTGCACCTTTGCCGGCTTGTGAATGCGGCCCGTTTACCAACACTACGGCCTCGGCCCGAGGCTGCGATCAAACACCATTGGTGGGCAAATGTCGGTGGTGCGACCCAATCTTAAGTGGGCGCCCACTCGCCTCGTCACTCTCTTGCCAAATCTGCGATTAACATGGCGGTTAAATCTCAATACAGTATCTCTAAGGCATAAACACGGCCAGAGACCTTGTCATCTGCGTAAATCGATTAATATCTGCGTTTATCAGCACATTTGAGGTAATACAAGGCAATCAATTTTGCATTTAAAATATTGTTTTCAACAAGATTTTTATTTTCGAACATTTCATTTTTGAAAATTTTATTTCGAAAATTTGCTCTACTTTTATTTTATTTTATTTATTTTATTAAATATTTAAATTTTGTTTTCGTTTTCCAATTATTTCGACTATTGGAACGTCTAGCTTTTATATCCATGTTTTTTTCAAAAATACTTATTTTACTCCATTTTGTTCAATTTTACAACCTTAAAACGCCGAAAAATTATTTTCTTCACCTCATCTTAGAATAAATTTATGAAATTTATTTTCTTCACTTATCATTTTTCTTTTTCATTTATTTGCTCTTTGGAGACACAAAAAAAAATATATATGTTTATCCATATTTTTTCCAGTACCTACAAATAATTATTAAATTTATTTATCCTAGTTTTCTTCAGTTTTACCTGCTTGTAAAAGCGAAAACCAAATTTTTTTCTCCTCAATTTTTAGTTTCTCCATCGAGTAGCCTTCCTTGCTACCTCATCTGATAACTTAAATGCATCCACACGAAACTCAAAACTTTGAGTTCAACTATAAAATCTATTAAAATTTTTATTTCTTTTCCCAAAATAAATTTATTATAATTTATTTCATTTATTTTCCTTTTTCGAGTTTTTCTCGACATATGAAACCCTGAAGTATTCTAACGCCAAATTTTTATTAAAAATTCTAGTTTGTCATCCGATAAACCAAAATAAAATTGATTACAATTTATTTCATTTCCGATTTACACCACTTTGTAAACTCCTAAGGTATTTTCCAACATAATAAGTGCTAATTACCTAAGCACTCAAACATCATAACATATCACAAACCATGTTATAAACATCATTCATACATGATCACACAATAAATCATCAAATCACACAAAACACACCAACACATGCATGCAGTGTCCTAGTTTTGTCGAGTGATTTCACCAGAGTATCTACATCCTCTGCAGCTCGACATCAGACCACACCTAGTGGTGATGTTTCTTAGCACCTCAGACTATGGCCTAAGCCGTCCTCAAGCCTAGGTAGCCGTATGCCTAAGCTCGATGCAAGGCTGTGACGCCCCGAACCCGGGGTCTAGTTGACTACGAATCAACCCGGCTGGAAACACTCGTGAGTGTCGGGTGACCTGAGCATTTCTCGCAAATCGGGCGGAGTCTCCTTTATGCACGGGAGCTCTACCCAAATACAATGCGTATCACGGCCCCAGCTTGATTGCAATATAATCAATATATCCAATCACATGAGTATCTGGCCACTTAGGCCCATAAGCAATACTCAATATACACATACCAGCTATGAATCCAACTATATACCCAATAGTTACAAGTTAATATGTTTGTACTCTTATACAACATATATCAAACTTATAGAGTTCTAATACATGTATAAATCGGGAACCAAAGCCCACGGCTTCGACTTTCTTCTAATCCCGGTCTCTAGGGCGAGCGTCCCTGTACGCTCACGCGCAGAAAATAAGATCCTCGACGGTGAGCTAATGCTCGATGGTGGAATCGCCCTAAGTGGGTTACTCACCACCTAAGTGCAGTGCAATGTTCCAAAATAAACACATTCAGCAAATGCATGATCTACTTGAATGTCTACATGACTGACTTCGGGGTAGAGTCCTCAGGCTCTCTCACACTCACCTAAGCCTCGTATGAAATTATTGTTTTGTTAGTTTGTGGACAACCCTCAGATGTGTATATATCAATTGGGCCGCTCAAACTGATTGATGATATATATTTGTTTATCAGACTACCTCCGATGAATATCAATTGGGCCGCTCAATGATTGATATTTTAATTGGACTACCCTCCCAGATAATTAATATTTTAGACAACCTTTAAGACCATTTTCTCTAGACTCATCTCATGCACTCACTCTACGGAGTCCTAGGATGTTCAGTGCATATGGAATGCATGTGCCAATTCTATGCAGTCTAATTCTCATGTAAATATATAAACATGCATATATTTACAAAAAGTTCAAAAATTCACACAATCATGTCATGTAAAATTAATTAATTTATACATCAAAAATTAGCTCACTTAGAAATTTAATGATGAACATGACAGTCTAACTTGAATTACTCAACCACATATTAATTAAAATTATTTTTGAACCATTTTAGGAATAGCTGAAACCCTCGTTTACTATTCGACAAATCCTAAATCATCGGTTCACCTTGTGAACCCGCCATTTCCAGTAGATTTAAAATTATATTCCCACGTCGATGCATGATTTAATACAAATTTTATAAAATAAAACCCCCAAATAGCCCCCACGGTTACGGGCTGCTGATAGGCGTTTTTTGTAGTGTGTATATAAAATTATGCAGAAAAATATAAAAAGAGTGCCTATTCCGCGCAAGTATACGCTTGTCAAGTAATAAAGTGTACCTAAGTACGGATATCGATCCACAGGGAAAATGGGATGCTAAGTACCAAAATTATAATACTTCTCTAATATCCAAACTAACAATTGTGATAGTAAAACAAAATTTAAACTAAACTAATGAAATTTCTAAATCTAACTAATGAAGTTATAACTAAGGGATACGAGATTATAAATTCCTAGGGTACTTGGTACTTGATCGGACAATCCTACCGATCCTAAATCAAAATTCTACTCTATTGTTTTTATAATGCTTTTTCAGCGACTCTTGTCTAATTTAATTATAAGCCTCTCTCGAGGTTGAATAACCTACCAACTAACACTAGGTCTTTTGCTTCTCAGCTCAACCCCAAGCATTAGAGATGCTTTAAGATCCAAAAGTCTCACACGCCTCCCAATTCTTAGATAATTTCTACACTACCGGGCTAATTAGGTTGATTCATCTGTCTAGTTCTTCCTCCTTCTCGGATCTTTGCAAAGAACCACTCACCACATTGAGATTAGCCAGAAATCAATATGTAAATAGAACCAAGTATGAATCAATAGAGGTGCATTCCTGAAACAATAGAAAATGGAACATTAACAAATAGATATAAAACTCATATTTATTATGACAAAACCACAGATCTACGTTTAAAAGCATGATAGGGTTTGATACATCATAAACTTAGGATAAAACATATGAAAGGAAGAAGAAACTAATGATCAAATGATGGTGAGTCTCGGATTTTCTTCCACAAATCATGATCTTCTCCCAAATCTTAAAACAGCTCTGACCCTCCTCCTTGGTCCCTGAAGTGTAGACAAAGTCCCTTCTCCAGGAGCCTGCCGCCTCCTCCTTGTCTCTTTTGGGTTTGAGCTTTAAAACCCCACTCCATTATGGGCTCCAAAATGACTAATCCGACCCAAAACCGACCGAACGTGTGGCGTCGTGCAGCAACGTCAGCGGCGATCAGGATGCTCTGTTCACGCAGCGTCGCAGCGTTGGTTCTCTCCAACGTCGCGGCGTTCTTTGCGATCCCCCCTGTTTTTGCTCCGACCCATTAAGGCCATAACTGTCATACGAACTCGATTTAGGGTGTTCAGGGTTGGAAGCTCTTGAAGTGTAGAATCCACCCATATATGGCTTGATGCAATGGTCTCATATGGTATCTGAAAAAATCAAAATACAGTAGCCTCTCCTGCAGAAGTGCAAATGTTTGCTGATTTTCTTCAGGTTGGAACTTGCATAACTTCTTTGTTTGAGCTCAATTTTTGTGTTCTTGGTATCCCTGGAAATCTCTTGAAGTGTAGAATTCATACATATAAAGCTTGCTTCAATTGGAGCTCATATGATATCTGAAAACGGCAAAATACAGTAGCTGCTTCTGTAGTAGTTTTTTCACCAATTTTGCACAATTCCATCAAATGGATGACCTGATCATAAGTATGAACTTTAGAGCATTAGGGCACTTATTTAAGCATAAAAACACTAAGCTAACAAAGCATAGGGATAAAGTAATTATTTAAGATATCATCATTATTGGTTCCCATAAAATTATATCAATTCGGTTCCAAGGTTGGGACGATCAAGCAACCTCTCACGGCCTCATTCGGCTCAAACGACTTTACCGTGTACTTATAAGAGAATAAAACCAAGTAGGAGAAGCCCTACCTCTCGGAGTTTGAAACTCCTAAATCAAATTGCGTGAGCCCTCTCCGCGTAGAGCAATTCTCCTTCTTGTCTGAGAAGGCTGCTGTGATTCGGTCGTATTTCTAGAGAGAAGTGCCTCTCTCTCACAAGGCTCTCTCAAAAATGGCTACTGGATCTCAAATTCGTTTTCCACGTTTTTTCCTCTTGGCTTAATGAAGGAGATAAACCTTGTTAGCTGTTTTGGCCTTTGTGACTTAAATCAATTCACTATAATGACCCATTTCGTCCCTTCATTTCCAGTTTTGTCATTCGGCTCTATACCGACCCCGATCAATTTCCTCATTCTCTCATGCCACTTATGGCACATGAGTAAGTGTTATATATGATTTTCGTCTCGTGTCAATCGTTTCTGACTTACCAGAACCATGATGCCTGAAAAAGCAGTGTAAATTATATTGTCTTAGAATTCCTGTGAAATTTTCACGTGCTATTTAGATTCATGAGCGATTCTATGGTGAAATCTGTTTTGTCATCCAAGATCTAGAGAATAAATTGGTTCTAGCAAATTACCTATTCATGGCAAAAGTACGATTTGCCTTTTAGAAATTGCAGGTGCCGAGATACTTCACCTGACCAAGTGTCAATCTTGACTTTGCTCACCATAGAGGATCTCATTCGGTGCGGGGTATCTGGGGTGGCTCACTAGGGCGTTTAAAGAAAGCAGAGATGAACTTTGGTAGAAAATTTTGTATAACATGTATTAGAAATTGTACATTTTAATATGTTGAATTAAAGTGATTTGATAACTCTTTAACTGTGATAATATAGTTTATGTATTTTTGTGAGTATTGATCTGGGGCCCCAGTGGCGAATTAATTCTTCATGAGTAATTTCTGATGTGGTACATTATGGCCCCATTTGGAATGAGGTTGTATTTGGGTGAAACTCTGTTGCAAATGAGGCTGCAGATTTTAGTGAGTGGTGTCAGTTTGATATCCACGATATTCTGAGATGATGGATTGTCGAGACACCCCCGTTTGGCGTCTGTATCAATTGGGTTTTGGAGCGTGCATGTGGTGTTTAAATGCAGGGGTAGTCTTGTAAATTTAATATCGGCGGGGTGGGTAAATTCTTGTTCCTTCGGCAGGCTCAGTTTAAAACAACTTTTTCCAAACTAACAAAACCCGATTTTAAAGTTCCATTACTGGTTCAGTAAAGGCGGATCAAATTAGTTGGGTTCGGGAAAAAAATTATCATCTATTAATGACTTGCACAGTAAAGAAAAAACTGAGATTGAAGATTAATACTATTTCTATTTTAATTATTAGGACCAAGGGTCCCTGATGACAATCGGGCGCGACAGAGAAATGAACTGAGGCTTGAAATTCAGTAGAGCGCACCAGCGCAGTGGATCAATGACGGCCGAACTTTTGAATTTTTAAGACACGTGTAGCTCAACCTGAACTATACTAGATTGGCCTCGCGGGCCCAAGATTTAATTAGACCCTAGCAGACTAAAGTGGGCACCAGTGGTGAAACAGCGGCCCGTCTTGATGAGCTGGCAGACCCAATCCGACCTAGTGGGCCTAAAGTCGACAAGCCCTGTTGTTTAACATCGGCGACTGGCCCGGGCCTGGTGAACTACCCTCCCTCCTCCCTTACAAGATTCCACATGACCGTTGAAGAGTTTGAACCCACTTTCTCCGCTGATAGTCATGTGACCATTGAGACCCCCTCCACCTTTTTTTTTTTGTTCTCTCACTTTTTTTCTTTTTTTCTATAATATACTACACATTTTCATCAATTAGTCTCTTAATTTCTCTTTTCCTCACAAATTCATATTTTCTAATTTTCTCCCACATTTTTAATACTTCATTTTCTTCCATTGTTCTTCATATTACATGATATTATTGGTGGTGCAAATCAAGCATTGGTGACTCCAATAGTTCGGATTTTAAAGAATTTCGACTTCAATCCTCCAATTGAGTAACATAATTCTCCACCTCTACTTTTCTTTATTTGTTACATTTTATTTTGATTCATCATTTTTTTTAGTATAATATTTTATTAATAATTTTAATATGGATGGTGCATGTGCATCTTCTTCTAGTCCATGTACATCATCAAGCAAAAAATTTAGTTCAAATATATGGAATTTTTTTATAGAATAAAAATAATTTTAGAAAATAAATAAAAGCAAAATATAAAATTTGTAGCAAATTTCTTAGTAGTGGATCAAGTTAGTACAAATTAAAGCCTAAAAGGCATAATAGACAGTGTAAGCTAAACATATGTGGATATTAGAAATTATATGCGATTAAGTAAAGATGAATATGGAAATTTAAAAACATTTCTTATGATAGTCTTAGCATGTGAATGTGAATGATTGATTACGTAATAAAAGTTTGAGCATTTATTTTTAATATGGTGGAAACTCATGATTGATAGAAAACAATTGACATTGATTATCTATCAATTCAAATGTTAATTAGAATATTGTTAAAGATGTAATATGAAAATTTTCAAACGAAAGAGAAAATTTTAAAATATTTTGCAAATTTTGAAAGAAAAGAATTTGTTTAATATCGATATTTGGACATCTTTGATAGACGCTTTTTATATATTATTATAGTATATAGATAATGAATGAATATTAAATAAAAGAATAATTCATTTAAAACAATAAATACTCTACATAATGAGTAAAAATAGCAGCTTTTAATAAATTGTAAATTATAGATTTAGGTATTAAATGCCTTAAAATATTCTGATAACATTAGATAATCCGCTTCTAATATTGATGCGTAATACAAAGATTAAAAGATTTTGGCAAATAAAGAGGATCATGCAAAATTATTTCACGTCATTGTTGCACATATTTTAAATTTGATTGTAAAGATGGATTAAAACAAGTTGATAGTACATTAGAAAAAATTAGGCATCCTTTATAGATAATAGTTATAAGCAAAAACATGGAATTATTTTATTGTTATAAAATTGTAGAAAGAAAAAATATAAATTTAGATATACCAATTAGATGGAAATCTCTTATAAGTTTTTCACAAATATTCTGAAATAAAAGACTGAAATACGATTACTTATGAAATTCAATTATCTAATAATATTAATAGTGATGTAGATGTTGATGTATTAAGTAATTAAATTCTTACATTCATGAATCTTCTCTTAGGAATCTTTTTAAATTTTTGATCTTGACAAATATTTTATCGCATGTATTATCCGACTGCTGTCGGTCGTTATGCGAATAACTACGTGTTATGTAATTAACATAAAATTATTTAAGTTATGAAGTACACAATGATACAGTTTTTTGCAATGATAGAAAAATTAAAATATTCAGGGGAGAATTACCTTTGATTATTATATTGGTTTAATTGGACCCTATGTTAAAATTTGATGCTTTTATAGATGAATGGTTGCAAGTTATTTATAATGAAAATCAGTAAATTGAAGAAATTAAAATGAAGCAAATTCGTTTATTATATATTTAATATAATATTTATAAAAAAATATGGTAATGATATTAGTAGTTTATTCCGTCATCATTACACGATAAGTTCTAAATAACTTATAAAAGCCCTTTATAAATGTTTAAAAATAAAAGTGACGACTAGTTATAAATATCTGACGGATATAAATAGATATCTTAGTGTAGAAACAATTTCATTTGAAGACAATGAAGATTTTGATATTTTAGAATGGTAGAAAAAACAACAAATTAAATACCCGGTGTTATCTATTATTGCACGTGATGTATTAACCGTGTCTATGAGTACAATCGCATCGGAAGCTGCTTTTAGTGCATTGCGATATAATTTGTCACCTGAAGCAATCGAAACAGTAATATGTTTAAAAGATTGGAATTTAGCGGACAAGAGATTGCATGATTATGTTCGAGAAGTCGCACTAGTTACCAATACAAAGAACTTAAAATTATCAAGACATGAATGGATCCATGATAGTTCCCCGTCACCAAAAAATAGTGATTAAAATATTTTATTAAATGTATATTGTATTTTTATTTTCTTATGGTTGAAAAGTCTGAATGATTGTGAATAAGTAGGTGACAACTGGATTGGGATGTACTTATTTTGTAATGATGTAAACTTTATCGTTTCAAATATAATTTTATTCGATGAATAAAATTTTTTTAAATGAGTATTTTTATTTTTTGAATTGTTTAAAGAACTTT
Organism: Tetrastigma voinierianum; assembly: GCA_016808115.1. Lineage (NCBI taxonomy): Eukaryota > Viridiplantae > Streptophyta > Magnoliopsida > Vitales > Vitaceae > Tetrastigma > Tetrastigma voinierianum. The sequence goes on along the minus strand of JAEQBH010002471.1, from coordinate 48,778 downwards.
ATTTTTTATTTAACTTTTGAATCTGTTTAAATACTTTGAGTAAGTCGAACGCTTTAGATAGGCCTCTAGGCGGGCCTAAAAGCCCATGAACCTGAAGCGGGCCTCAGCCCCGATCTTTTTGGAGATCCCTAGTTAGGACAAGTTTCTATTATGTTTTTATTTTTTATCTTTTATTCTTAGATTTTGGAATCACATATTTTCTTTTGTAAGTCACATATAGTTATTTTCTTATGTTGATTCTTTTGTTTTATGTTTTGTAGATTTAATCTAAGATGTTTCACATTTTTTAAATTTTGGATTTTTAGAATTTTTTATTATTGTTTAAATGTATAAATTTTTTAAATATAGTTTACAATATCATTATATTTTTGCATTACAATATCCATGGTAAATAATCTTTGTTTTTTTTTTTTCAATTTGGTTTTTTGTCTAATTTAAAATTTAATTATTTATGTCTAATTCACTCATTATTATAATTTTATATTGTATCACATTGCACGTGCTCACTTACTAATCTATTTAAACCAAGAAATCCAAGAGCAGAAATGGTTAGATCTGGGCCTGAATATCCTATCAAAGTTTCTTCAGAAATGAAGCAAGAGCCAGGCCATAATTTTCATGAAAGCCCACTCTTTTATATGGTCATGTGAAGCCTAAAATTGAAAAATTCAACCAAAAAAATTATTAGTAAAAAAATGATGTTCCTTAGGCTTTATAACAGCCCTGCCAATCATATTCGGCAGTGATTTTCCTGGATCACGACGGGTGATGCAATCAAAAGTTCTCAATAATCTTGGAGAGATAACCCCGAAAGAAATTAAAATAATGAGGCCAAAAAATTGACTGTACAGATTAGAGCAGAAAAAAGGTGGGCCGCATGTGAGTTGAATAAGGAAAAGCTGGTCGATTAAAAGCCCAACATCTAGGCCCATTTCTCACTTTACCGGGGTCACGCCTTCTCAAAACGTAATCTCGATCCACGTGTTTCACGCACATTCCCATTGTGCATAAATTTACATGACCAATCATGTTGGTTGATTCATTGCCCACATAATTCACATTTTGATATATTTGTTAAAGATATAATTTCATGTCTATAACTTTTATGAAACAAATAACATTTCACATCTGTGATCATCAAGTTTTCAAACTCGTCGAATACTCAACTACTTAAATCTTGTTGCTTCCAAAATTAATTTTAAGGTAAATGTCTGGACAATATTTAATAGAAAGGTACCAACTAAAGCAGCTGCAAAAACACTTTCTGAGCTTTGGATAGGTAGAAAGCCTAATTTAACGCATATGACACCGAGAAACCAGTCCAGTTGTGACCGTCGGCGCGAGAAATCTTCGTGAATGGCGTATATCCGGTACCCATCTTTGTCTAATCACCATTAATTGGGATCGAATTCATTGAGTCTGGAAGTAATCGCATCTGCGCCGACCGTCTTTATGAAGTGAGGTCAAAATTATCTTTGTGGATATCGTGTGTACCGATACCACCTTTGTTCGATCTAAATTTAATAAAGGTCAGGATTTAATGGCGTTGATAAACTTTTTATGTTATTTTAAAAACATAGTACTATGAGTTTAATAACAAACTACATTACATCTGAGGCATATGTCAAAGCGGATTCTTTTCAAAGGAATTTTAAAAGAACTATACCCGGCCACAGGTGACTTTCTTCAGTAGCCCTCGGCGCGAATGAGAGTTGTCGGTGGTGTATACCTTACGCGAAATGTTTTCGCATAAAGAAATGGGCCACGCCTAGTGAAGACTCCTACGGTATTACCACACTTCACATGCATCTGCTGATACGATATTCGCGGGCCCAGCGTTCAATATATTTCCAACATTCACTAGAATGATACAACTCTAATGGAATACTACATGTCATGTATGAAATGATAAGCTGGCTGATAAGCAGAAAACCCAGTCATCACAGGACTCTGTCGCCTGATCATGCTTGATGTGTGATAACATCCATCTTAGATGAATTTCCTCCCGATGATTGCTTTGAAACAAATCGAATTTTTAGAAATCAAAACTTATTGGATGTTTCACCTCTAAGGATCATTTTATTAACAAAACATGTGTCTTTCAAGCGAGTGAATTTTAGGATTCACCCATGAAGCCCTTCCGCCTGAAACTTTCACTGAGAACTTTCGGCGCTTGGGACGCGCTATGTATAACAAAAAATATCGGAGTCTTTCCTGAAGTATCTATCCTGCTTGCTACTACTGACCTAAGTTTTTCATGCTCTGAGGCAGTGAAACTCCGTTGAACCGTTACGACATATCAAGCTCCTTTCATTAACAAGGATGGTGTGTGATGGCGTATTAATACTTTGCAAAACAAGCAGGCTGTACGAACTTCATTGACGTATCGGGCATCGCCAGCCACCCGGGATGTGGTATTAGTAATGGCACCATACACTTACTGCCCATGGTCACGTCTGCCGGTTCGTATCTGATCGCGTTATGTCGAACAATATCAATTGGCGTGTCGTATGTAATGAATCTTAGTATGGAAACTTCAATCATGTATATTGGACAATTATATCAAAGCATATAACCTAAGCCCAGTTCATCTCAGTGAAGATATATTCGAATTCATATATTCAATCAACAATTATCACCAAGTAAGTCAATCAAAGGCAAGCAAAGACAACTTGGTTCTTAAGACCAATTGTGGCATAAGAGTGCTCTAGCGAGTCCACACATACGGCCATCATAGGCAACCTGAAGCGATACCTGACCGGGCATAGAAGCAGTCTGAAATTCGGACCTAAGCGAGAGACAACCTAAAAACCTTGACCAGTCACAAATGGACATAACTTAAGATTTGTAAGGGGATCCAATTCGGGTGATTCAAAAGCCTAACATCAAGTTCACATATAAAGCTACAATTTATATGAAGGACCTGAGTCCAAATTCCCTCTGTTTACTAACCTAAAATCAGTGCTAAAATCCGATTAGTGTGTAGGATCAAAACAGGCAGCATTCCCATATTATACAAACAACCCCTTAGGGTGGAAGTAAACCGAAGTAGGAAGAATCACTACCTCTTGGATCGTAACCCTCGTCGAATATATAGACTTTAATTCTTGGTCTGAAGAGTTCCGATCGTCGAAACGCTGACTTCCCTTTCTCCCTCTTTCTCTCTCCCTTTCTTCTCCTTCTCTCTCTCTTTCTTTCTTTGCTTTCTCTCCCTTTTCTTTTTCCTTCTCCTTTCCTTTCTACCCCTCCCTTCCTCTACGAACTGGTCTCCTCCCCCTTTTATAGACCTTCCAACTTGCATGCATGGTGACATATGAGCACCATGTGTCACTCACATCTTGCCATGTGTCACTCGACAATTGCCTCAGCATGAAATTCCGACTATCTTAGAATTCAACGAAATTAACCTGGGTAACCAGATTTTGCGTGAAGAATCCAGTGGTGAGGTCTATTTTGAGATATAGAAGATTTCTAGGTTTTCAACTTTGTAGCAGCAAATTATTGTTTTGCCTTTCTTTAGAAAAATTCGATTTTTCCAAGGTTTTACATTCTCCCTCCCTTAAAAGAATTTCGTCCCCGAAATTTACACACGCATATACATACAATCACATGCATATACAATTGTCATTTTATTATCAAATGACTAAACAACGTACCCACATCCTCAAAGAATAAGGGATAAGTGGCACGCATCGTGTCCTCACGTTCCCATGTTGCCTCCTCCACTCATCGGTGCTGCCACAACACCTTCACAAGCCTCATGGTTTTGCATCACAAAACCTGATCCCGGCTATCCATGATACATATTGGTCCCTCCTCGAAGGTTCCATCCTTATGAACAACAAGCTCGCCCAAGTCCACTACGTGAGTTGGATCTAGAGTGCACTTAGAACATGGATACATGGAATCTGACATGAACCACCGATAAACCTAGAGTAACACCAACCGTCTGTATTTGTACTTACCACTCTCAGAGTACCGAAGGGACCAATATACCTCGATAATAACTTTCCCCGCTTGCCGAACCTGACCACTCCTCTCTTAGGTATGACCTTTAAGAAGACATGAACACCCACCTCAAACTCCAGAGGTCGCCGCTATCTGTTGGCATAGCTCTTTTGTCGGCTACAGATCAGTAGGAGATAGCCCAAAGTAACAAGTCCACCTTTTCGGGGTGTCCTTTGCACTAATCGAACCGTGGGGTCTCTCTCCTACCTCAGCGAGTCCAACATGCGGAGATTGGCATAGCCTCCCATAGAGTGCCTCATGGGTGTCATCTATATGCTTGTGTTGTTATAGCGAATTGCCTGAGGGTAATATCTTCACCATAAGATCCAAGATGCATGCTCGCAACATGTCCTCTAACGTCTAGATGGTCCTTTCTAATTGACCGTCCATCTTGAGGATGAAAATTATACTTGCCCAAAAATATCTACTGCGATTTTGACGTATTTGGTATTTTGTAGCGTAATTTGAATCTTACGTGAGTTAAATGCGAAGCTTGTGGAAACTTGAGAAGACCGGAAATTTTACAAGTTATAAGGACAAAGTGTAGTTTGTCCAAAAGAGAGCTTAAAGTTATAAGTTAACAAGATTGAGGCAAAAAATGAAATAAGGGGAAATTGGAATACTAATGATCCAAAGTGGGAGGACGAAAAGCGAATAAAACTTAACCCAAAATGGGTTTTGAGAGCCAAACATGGCCTAAGGAGAGATGGGGATTTAAGACCAAATTTGGTCTCCAGAAAGACAAGAACAAGCGTGGAGGAGAAGAGAGAAGGGGAAGAAGAAGAAGAGGAAGAGGAAGAGGAAGAAGAAGCTAGCAGGTATGGAAACTAACCTTGGTATGGAATTGTATGGATCTATGGAATTCCTAAGGTTTTATGTGGTTAATAGCTTGTCTCCAAATCTAGGGTTTTGATAGAATTTCATCGCAACCTTCGATTTCTTGAAGTAAGGTTGGTAAACCCACGAGGAACAAGATGAGTATGGAATCCTCCCTTTGAGTTGGATTCATGGTTAGCGACAATGGTGGAGTTGATTTGAAGATAAGCCCTATAAATTCTTGGAGTTTGATTTGTGTATGGGTTGCTTGACCCATATTAGAGTTTTGGGGAGAAATTCATGGAAGATTTTTGAGGAAAGATATGTAATGAAAGATGATTTGAGTAAAATAGAGATTTGAGATGAATTGGAGTGGTCTTGGCGTGTTGTGATGTGGGTTGATTTAGGTATCAACCACGTGGAAAAATGGGAGAAAAATACACATTCTTGGCATTTTTCGGTGACTGTCACGAACACACCACTGAACTGTCTGCGAGTCTGTGTCGGCCCGAACCTGTACGTGCAGTCGGACACATCTTAGTACACCCTACTCTATTTTGACCAGTGTTCGTATTTTTGCCATAACTTGCTCATTTCTTATCCAATTTGAGTGATTCAAGTGACTAATGAAACTAGACTTCAAGGAGAACCAAACATCAAGAAATAGACATCGTCAAATACTGACTCTAAGTGGTCCAAAAATTCACTCAAAGTAGAAGGCATAATCGGCTAATTAAAACTAGTTTTTGATCATAGAGTAGTCGGGTTGTTTGAGGACGTAGCAGTTTCAGTGCTCGATTTGGGTGATTCAGTTGGAGAAGAAACCTTAGCACCTTAGCATTAAAGGAGTACAAAGAACCAGTGTCAAATATAGAGTCAAGGCACTGGAAAATGAGTATTGAAAATTGTCCCTCGGGTAAAATCCGGGTAAACCGACTAGGTTGGCATGAAAATGCCATAACTTTCGTTCGAATGATTCAATTGGAATAATTCCAATTTCTAAGAAAAGTAGATGCATCGAGGACAAAGAATACATGAAGGATGTGTGAATACATCGGTATTCTGTATAAGTATATGAAATATAGAAAATGGCCCAGAGCAGACATTAACATGAATATGAAAAGCAATATGTCTTGAACATAGAAGGTAATAAAGATAGGTTATGAGTTCTGAAAGACATATGATCATATGACTACCTAGGACCAAAAAATGAATGAGTGGTTTGTCACGATGGTGCTTGGCACTCTATTATACGCACTCCTGGTGCTTTGGCACTCTGTTTGGTGCTCACGGCATACATTGAGTAGGTAGCCCGTGTTTGATTGGTGCTTGGCCTCCTGCGGTGCTCACGGCATCTGTTGCGTGGCGAGCACGTCACGTCGGTCTCGGCACTCTGCTGGTGCTACGGTACTCTGTTGTATGGAGAAGATCGCCCCGACGGTATTCCCAAGACTCGTGCTACGACACTCCCCGCTGCGTGGACAGCACGTGTCTCACAAAGCCGCGACTTCGCGGCTACAAGCACTGCTTCAGATTGTGACTTTCGTACTTATCGCATCAAGGCCCTACTCATTTCTTATGATTGGTCTAGGTATCAACAGACATATGATAAGACACTCGAATAAAGAATAAGAGCAAAGATCCGAATGTACCAGACTGCTCGATATCTACGGTACTCTCGCATTCGAACTTCAGAAATTATCAGGTTTCTCAGACGAAAAATAAGTATAAGTTTTGTAATATAAGTATAAGTCCAGTAGTACCTACTGGTACTTCCGTATAATGAATCTGTGTAGTACCTTCGGGTACTTTTGTATACGAATAAGTCTTCAAACTCCACGGAGATCTCGAATAAGCATAAGCCTCGTTATAAGCATAAGAAATTGTATAAGTCTAAAAGATTTCACTCGATACGAACCTCGACAACTCCTGGTTAGTGCGATATGTTCCGAACTGTATAAACCCGGTATATGTATTTGATGTGATCTCAGACTCACTAAGGACTAATGTCCATATTCAGATAAGTCCGACCGACCAGATGTGATATGATTCGATATGTTCGACTTATCGCACTAATGCGGTACCTTCAGACAAAGAATAAAGATCTCAACCAAGAATCAATTATGTAACATATATAAGATCCGTAAGACAAGAATAAGTTCCAGAATAAGTAAGAGAAGATCCGTAAGACAAGAATAAGTTCTCAGAACACAAGTATAAGATCCATAAGACAAGAATAAGTTCGTAACACAAGCATAAGATCTGTAAGACAAGAATAAAATTGTGAACACAAGTATAAGATACGTAATATATATGGTGCTCAGAAGACAAGTATAAGATCTGAAATACATGTATAAGTTCTGTAATACAAGTATAAATCTGAAATATAAGAATAAGTTCAATAATTACAAGTATAAGTTCTGTAAGACCATGATATGCTTCGTAGTATAATTATAAGATACGAAGTACCAATATAAGTTTTGTAGTACTTAATATACTCAGATAAGAATAAGTTCCAATACTAGTATAATGCTCCACAGAATTCTATGATACCATTTGGCATCTCCGAACAAGTGTAAACTCTAGTATAAGCATAAGTTATGCGAACTCCTACCGAGATTTGACATAAGTACTAGTGCATGTGGATACATCATCGACGGGGTCCTAAATATATATATATATATATATATATATATATATATATGTCCTCGGGAGTCTTCAATAAGACACTGATAATAAGATAAGTATGTGTCCAATGGAGACAAGTATGGTATATGTATGTCACATCGCATACGAGAATCTCGATTAAGTATGTCCTACTGGATCAAGATAAGAATAAGTCTGCCATAAGTGGAAGATCCGACAAGTATAAGAATAAGATCAAAATAAGATTAAGCCTACTATAGAGTATAAGATCCAAATGGGAATAAGTCTCACAGGTGTAAGACCATAAAGTATAAGTTTGTTACAAGGATAAGTATATGTAAAATTGTTATATGATAACAAGTACATGTATTAATCATATATGAATTCTTAAGATTCCGTATATCCGTTAATTGCTTTATGATTTGTGATTCAGTATAAATGCATATGTTTCACAGATAAGATATACTCTCACTGCTTAAAGCTAAAGACTCAAGCTTTAATTCGCAGAGATGTATAAGACGTCCAAAACATCCGCGCATACTGGGCCAACACACCGCAAGGGTTCATCGCAATAGGTCTCATAGTCAACATCTAATTTGAATGTAAAGTTGTTTTTGTATATGTATAAGTAAATGGGACTCAGTTATATGTATATAATATTTTGATTCTGTCATAAGATGTGGGTCATACCCACAAGTACCAGATTGGTTTTAAAAAAAACCAAGTAAAGAGTCCCAAGATATGTCTCGTTCCTTGAACCCTGTCGGATTCGCCAATCTGGTCGGACCGAATCCTGTGGTGTGACAAAAGTGGTGCTCATCATCAACTGTCCCCATACTCGTTAGAAGCTCCAAAATGAGTCAGAACCTCGGGATCCTTGGCCTAATACTATAAATATTGCACCATGTAACTGAGGAAACTTCGCATTTATCACCTACATAATTTCTCTAGAGTGAAGGTCATCCGCACAGCCAAAAAGTGTGCCGACTTTGTGAGCCAGTCAACGATCACCCACACCGCGTCATGCCCTCACTATGTCCGTGGCTAGTGAGTCACAAAATCCATCGTGATGTGCTCCCACTTCCACTCTGCTACCTCTAACTACATAACCCATCGGCCTCGTGTTCGGGCCTTTTACCCACAACAAGGCCGAGACACCAATGAAAAATCCTCAACTTTACGTTCATTCCACTCTAGTAATACTAGCAACAAAGATCATGGTACATCTTCGTGCCACCTAGATGTACAACAAAACGAGAGCATTGGAACTCCTTGAGAATCTCCTCTCTCAAATCTATTGACTGAGGAACCACAACTCTTTCCTTATACCGAAGACTACCATCTGTGTGGCCCAGCCTTTGTCACTTGCACCAACACTTTAACCTCATGGATTAACATTTTTATGTCCTCGTCTTAAGACTCAATCACCTTATCAAGAGGGAAGGTAGCCACTAAACTTCCCAAAATACCCTGAGCCTAATAACTATAATACAGGTCAAACTGTCCTATAGCCTCGAGCATCCGCCACTCTCGGGAAGCTATACCAGCCAATACTCCTCGTGACTTCCGGTTGAGAGCTTCAGCCACCACATTTGATTTACTAGGATGGTTATGCAAAGTGAAGTCATAGTCCTTTAAATACTCCATCAACCCTACCACATTAGAGGTCCTGCTGGGATAAAGATGTATTTTAATTTTGTGGTTCGAACACCTCGAATCTCATTTCACTACAGGTGGCGCCATATCTTCAAGGAAAAGACAATGGCCGCCAACTCCATATCATGCGTAGGGTAATTCTAATCGTGATTCTTTAACTGCCGAGAACCATAAGCCACAACCCTTCTGGACTACATCAAAACACATCCCAGCCCGTCTTTCGAGGCATCACAATACACCGTAAAATTCTCCCGTCTCCCCTTGGGACTATCGAATGTGAGTCGGCGAAGCCTCCTTTCACCCTATAATACCCTATTATACACGTCATTCCAGTCAAACTTGACCTATTTCCGGGTCAATTTCGTCATAGGTGCAACTAGTTGGGAGAAGTCCTCAATGAACCTTTTGTAATACCCTATCAATCCTAAAAAACTATGTATCTCGAAGACTCGACTGCCCTCCCAACCTATAATCGCTTCAACCTTCTCCGTGTCCACCGAGACACTGCTTGACACCACATGACTCAAGAATTCATACCTCCAGAAGCTAAAATTCACATTTGCATAATTTTTCATAGAATTGATGGTCTCTCAACGCCTGGAGAACAATTCTCAAATGATCCTCATGCTCCTCCTCCGACTTAGAGTAGATCAAAACCAACTTATCTAAATAGAGTTGGAACACCCTATGCATGAGATCCATGAACGTCAGAGAATTGCCAACTAATGGCATCACTGTGAACTCGAAATGCCTATATCGTGTTCTAAATGTCATCCTAGGATGTCTTTCCTCCCTAACTTTAATCGATGAGCGAATCGACAAGTGAGATTCATCTTCGAGTAGACCGCGCTCTCCGCAGACCACATTCATCACTCCAAGAAGGGTACCTATTCTTGATGGTAACCCTATTCCAACTAATACAATCTATGCAAAGCCTAAGGGTCTTATCTTTCTTCTCGTGTAAAACCTCAGCACCCCAAGGCAAGTACTGGTCTAATAAACCTCTATTTGTCAATTCCCGTAGTCGACCTGTTCTACAACTCACGGACGCCCATTCTATGTCAGTCATAGAAACAAGAGATGTACTGTGGTGTAACTCAAGACAAATCACATCCCCGCGCTGAGGTACCTCGGAGTTCCCTTCCCAAAAACATCCTCATACTTCGCAAACTACCGAGTGACTCAACTCATCTTACCTCATTCTTAGGTAAGGCTTGCAACTACAACCTTACAAGAATCAGCCCATGCCACACCCAGAATCGTGACACTGCTCAGGTACAAGATCATGTTTATCCTTCTGAAATATAAAGAGATTACCGGTGTGGTAGGTGGTAATCCCCATGACTGGGCACATCAATGACAACCCGATGTGCCGTCACCTAGTCCATCCTAAGGATGACATCAAACTCTGACATGTCCATAACCTTAAGGTCCACGGTGAGTAGAATCCCTGAGATCTCTAACTCACAGTCTTGACAGAATCATCACTCACCCAGTCCTCCTAGGTGAGAACCTCACATGTACCAGCCTTAAAATGTTTCACCTTAGTTCACCCTTTCAACACACATGATAACAAGAAGGAATTATAGATGCACTGTAATCAAATACATCATCATGAGCAAGAGTAAGAACATACTGAATAATCTGACCGATCCGTTAACTTCACCTCACGGTAATGGCGCAGACACACCCCGGGTCCCCGATATCCCGACTGTGAGCTCCCCGGGCTCCTCGACCGACTCGCCCGCCCATCTAGTCAGACAGGAAGTAGTAGGGCCCGTGCAGCACCCTACAACCACACGTCTTCCGGCCCACTGTAGGTAAGGAACGACCTGTATCGTCCCACTGACATTGGGACCAAGGTGTCCCATGACCCCAGATTCCCGCCCCAGACAATCCCGCCTCAGTGTCTAGGTCAGATGGCACGGTAACATGGCCCCGCCACATTATAAGCCCTTAAAATATCTACCACCTAGAGATGATAATTTCAAATTTTTAACCTTGGCAGCGCAAACACCCCAAATCCTTGGGCAGAGTAGAAGTCTTCCCCATTTTTCCCAAGCCATTGCAAGAAGGTTGACTTCTTCCTTATCTTTAATCATATCCCTGGATGTTACGCGGCGCATCCACTTCTCTCAATGGCCATAGTCGTCTTAACCATCGAGTCCAAGTCCGGCGAGAGAGTCCCATAATTTTCCCCGACGGACAATTCTGCATCATCCTCAAACTTTCTCACTTTAGCCATATCCAAGGGTCACAGCATCAAATGAAACTACATCCAAGAATCTTAGCCACGCATTCAAACATTGTCATCGCCCTTATTTCGCTCAAGAAAATTCCGAGTTTTTGCAGCTGAGCGCATGCCGGGAAAACTTGCTCATTAAGAGCTCACAAACTCTTCCCATGTCATTACCTCCAAGTCCTCTATGCTTTGACCCAATCCTACCACACTTAGATTCGCCTTTAACCGGAATGCGGTTAGCTTATCTTAGTAGAATGAGGTAGATTCCATGAAGCTCCATAATTTTTACCAGAAACCAATGTAGATTAGCTACTGATGGTCCCTCCTCCCAAGGTCGGGAGGATGGTGTGCCTTGAACCTTGAGGTTACTTTGACCCTCCCCTGCTCCTGGGCCAGACTAGCCTCGTGCAATGGTGGGTAGCCACAATAGTCGCTCGTGCAAAGTTACACGCAACAATTACCGCTCTATGAAGGCTTGTCGTCAGTATCGGTGGTCGGGCTGTTGCCCTGCACCAATCGCCTTCAACGCCTTCTTCTCCTTCAACCAGCCATCTACATGTGACAGACAGGCAATAGAGTTTTCAAACTTGAGATTTCTCTCCTGTTCAACTAGTAACAGCTGTGTCAACCAATGTAATTTCAAGATCCCAAACTATCTCGCCATTCTTTCAACCCTAAGGTTATGTTTAACCCTTCTAGTGTTTCTATTTTCCCTATACATTTTACCATAAATATAAATCACACAATAGATAACACACAATCATGTAGCATATTTACCACCAAACATGAAATACACATAATGAATGCAATATTCTAAACCCAATGCCCATCGAGACTTAGGTAATTCATATACCTAGGCTTTGATACCAAGCTATGACACCCAAAAACCAGGGGGTCTGTTGACCAACCGTTAACTCATAGAAATACCCGTGGATAGCGTATATCTCGGTACCCACGCTGTCTAATCCTATTAATTGGGATCCATTCATCTAGTCCTAGGTAATCACATACCTAATCCCTGACACTGTGCTGTGAAGCGAGGGTTAAAATTACCTGTGGGTATAATGTGTCTCGATACCACACTGTCTAATCCCATTTACCGGGATCCATTTAGCCACATTCAATAAACTTTTTATGTTATTTTAAACATAAGACTAAGGATGCCTAATCACAAACTATTACATACGAGCATATGCCAAAACTAGTTCTTTTTCCAAAGTTTTTAGCAAAAAGAATTATGCTTCAACACAGTCGGCTTTCTTCAACCCTCGTCTCGAATGAGAGCCAACACTCAGTGTATACCTTAATCAAATGTTTTCCCATAAAGTATGAGCCACGCCGCAGAGAGACTCTATAGAGGCTATTACCCCTCCCTCCCCACTTAAAGACATGCAATGTTCACTTGGACACATTCACATATATATCAACATTCCACCAGAATGATGCAACTCTGATGGAATACTACATGTCATGCCATGAAATGAAATGAAACTCAATCAATGCATGAAAAACCCAAGTCATCACAGACTCCTATCACACAATGCATAGCCAATGTGTGATAACATCCATATTCAATGAATTTCACTCAACAATAATTAAACAACAAAACAAGTTTTTATAAATCAAAAACTTACCAGATGTTTCACCTCAAGATCATTTTATTAACAAAACATGTGTCTTTTTGGGATGCGACTTTCGGTCTCATCAGAAGCCGTCGACCTCCTACACTTTCACAAACTTTCACTATCGGACACATATGTATAACTTAAAATATCAAATTTTCACCTGAAGATCTATCCGTCGCTACTACCTGACATAAGTTTTCATACACTGGGAACAGTGGAACTCCGTTAAACTTCGTTCAACGTATCGAGCCCACTCATCAACCACCAAGGATGGTGTGTGATGGCACCATTTCATACTCTACAAACAGTGGAACTCCGCTAAACTTCGTTCAACGTATCGAGCCCACTCATCAACCACCAAGGATGGTGTGTGATGGCACCAAGCACTTACACCCATGAATGCAATGCCTCAGTGCATATGCAATGCATTATATCACTGCATATCAATTCCATGTCTCATATGTAATGAATGTCATAAGGAAACTAAATCATGTATCATGGATAATTATATCAAAAGCATATAACTTCCAAACAGTTCATCTCAATGTCAATATATTCGAATTCATATATTCAATCAACATTTATCACCAAGTAAGTCAATCAAAAGCAAGCAAAGACAACTTGGTTCTCAAAACCAATTATGGCATAAAAGATGCCCACAAGCAATTCACACATACCCATCACAAAGCCACAAACATGCCACAACCCGCTATTAGAACAATCCCAAATTTAATAATAACCAAGAGACGCCTTGTTGCTGCAAATCTCCAAAAAATGACCATAACTTGCCGTAGGGGTCCACTGGGCGGATTCAAAAAGCCTAACATTAAGTTCACGTATAAGATACACTTCCTATGAAGGACTCGAGTCCAAATCCCTTGTTTCCTAACCAAACCGATGCTAAAATCCGGTCAATGCGCAAAATCAAAATCAGCATTCGAGTTTTTTACAAACAACTCTTGTGTGGTGGAATAAACTGGAAGTAGGAAGAATCTCTTACCTCCTTGAGCATAGCCTCACAACATACGGTGACTTTACTTAGTCCGATGAGCTCGATCGAAAAGGCCGACTCTTTCTCCCTCTTTCTTTCTCCCTCTTCATTCTCTCTCTTCTTTCTTCCTTTCTCTCCTTCTCTCTTTTTCCTTCTCCTTTCCTTTCGCCTCCTTCCTCTTATGAACCGGTCTCCTCCCCTTTATGCACTCCAACTGTGATGCGATGAGACACATGGCTTGCTGCCATGTGTCACTCACATGGCTTGCTGCCATGTGTCACCCGACACTAATTGCCAAGAAAAACATGAAATTTGACTATCTCGAAATTCGCATAGGTAACTAGATTTCGCGTGACGAATCTGGTGGTGAAGTACGTTTCTTCATTTGAGATCTAGAAGATTTCTAGGTTTTCAACCTGTACTATAATGGAAAATTATTGATTTGCCTTTCTTTAGAAAAATTCGATTTTTCCCGGGTTTTACAAAGCATTTGCATATTTTGGGGTGTCTAACTAAGGTAAGGCCTTTCAAGCCATATGAAAATAAATTGAAACCCAAACTGTGAGTAGCTACTTTATTAGCTATATGAAGCAATCAAATGACTTTAAGTTTTATGATCCCACACTTAGAAATATCTTCGAGATGAGAACTCCGCAACACTTTTAAGGATATTGAGTCGTGGAGAAAAGGTTAAAAAATTTGTATTTGAAAATGAATTGGTTTCTCTTCCTAAACCAATTCATATAATTGTTCCTACTCCCATTCAAGAGAAGATATTTTTTCTTAAGGAACAAACTCAACATCCTCAACATGTTCTATTAAGGTAGTCCACTAGAGAAGGAGAAAATCAATTTTGAGTGATCTTATGATTTCTCCAAGAACGTGAGGAAAACTATGGAATTTTGGAATATGATCTAATCAGCTTCTGTCAAACCATGGAAAGTTTCACTACATAATGGGGCTTGTTTTTAAAGAGACTCATTCATTTAAAGACTCTTTTAGAACAATTATGACACTTGTTGAACTTTTTGATCTTGAGCTACATCAAATGGATGTCATGACATCGTTTCTCAATGGCGACATTGAAGAAACAATTTCTATAGTGTAGACAAAAAACTTTATGTTGGGATAACCAAAGAGTACGATTTGAAAACTGATAAAAAACCATTTATAGACTCAAGCAAGCATCTTGTCAATGGTACCACAAATCTCATTAAGTGATTACCCCATTTGGTTTTGAGATAAACATTGTTAAAGACTTATATATGTATCACAAGTTCAATGGGAGTAAATATATTTTTCTAGTTTTGTATATTATTGATATACTACTACACAAATGATAATATATGTTTATTTGTATGACATCAAGATATTATTTCTATCAAATCTTTTTGAGATGAAAGACTTAAGATGCCTCTTTTGCATATGATCCGCATTCATCGAGATCATTCTCTAAGGTATTCTCGATTATCACAAATGAGCTATATCAATAAGATACTTTAGAATTTTAGCATGCAGGGATGCAAACCACATGACACTCTTGTTGCTAAAGGAGACAAGTTCAGTCTCAATAAATTCCCAAAGAATAGCCTCGAAGTCCAAGAAAAGAGGAAGATTCCTTATTCATCAGTAATAGGAAGTTGAAATTATGCTCAAGTATGTACACGTCTGGACATGGCGTACATTGCAAATCATTTAGAGATCATTGGGTATTCTAGATCCGGTTTTGCTAGATGCCATGACAGTGGAGTTTATAGCATGTCATGAGACATCAAACTAAGGGATTTGGCTGAGGATCTTTGTCACTAGGCTGCAAATTGTGGAAGGAATTGAAAGATCACTTAAGTTATATTGTGACAATAAATCAGCTATTTTTGCACTCCACTAATTATAGGGGCATGACTAAGTCAAAGCATATTGACATCAAGTTCCTAGTTGCTAGAGAAAGGGTTCAGAGTGGTCAAATGTCTATTGAGCATATTAGCACAAACTTCATACTGTGGACTCCATCAATTAATAAAGGTTTTAACACCCAAGGTCTTTTCATATAATGGTCTATACATATGGGTGTAGTATTAAGATGATATATAAATTCAGTGGAGTTTGTATTTATGTACTGTCTTACTGTAGACATATTTTATGGATATTTATACAGAAATGAAGTTTATGTTTCAGTTTAATTTTCTAAACCTATTATGATTCACTAAAGAATTTAGTTGAATAGTTGAATGGACAAGTAGATATCACAATGCATGTAATGTCCATACTACGCATCCATGATTGATCTATGTCGTTTGGCTATGTTTATGTATGTGAACATTTATGGGTTTAGTTATGTTAACAGTAACAAAAACCGCTTTGATCCTGTCGATATAGTTGATTGACGAGATTGTTTCGGATATACCCTAAGATTATAATAGCAAATTTTGAGCTCATTTGGTTGAATATATTTGTATATATTATATGGTTGTGGTGAGATTGTTGGATATTTTCATTCATATGGAGTAATTATATGTAATATATTAAATATGTTCATGCTATCAATTTTAATTAAAAATAACTAAAGTGATCTAATTGGAATTAAGTAATTGGCTTAAGGGTATAATTGTCATGGAATTAATATGTGGATACCTTAGGGATATTTCTAATTTGATGAGAGACCAAATTAGAAATATCTAACATAGTATGACTAGTATAATTATTAAGTTTATGGTCCCCAATTCATACTCAAGAAAAAGAACCTAGTTCTTCTTCTCTTCCTCTTACATCCCTAACAATTAGAGAGAAAGGACAAAATTCTTATCATAAGGGTCGTGATCAAATTTGAAGATCTAACTCACATATTCTAAGAACTTCCAAATGGATACAACTACACTCCACCATACGATCTGAATATCTCTTGAATTGGAATGGTAGAAACATGTTTATTTAGGGTTTGTCTATTATTCAAGTAGATTGGTATAATATTTTGGATTTCATCATGTTTATAATATCATTAAATTAGAAACATGTGGTTAGCGATCAATAATTCTGACTATGTTCAATCTTCCCACTTTGTAGATCGAGTCCCTCACTTAGATGAAAACTCCATGCTGGCTTTATGTCAACGACATCCCCCCCTCGGTGTTTAGTAACATGAGTTACGTCTGCCTTCTTTGTTCGGTTTTCCAATCCTTCGACAAACACCTCTCATTTATACAATAATGGCTAAGCGCACCATCTATCTTCTTAGTCTATGTTGGCGATATCATCAATATTGGCAACACCAATCAACCACTCAAATTTTATCGCCACTCTTTCTCATTGTTCTCCATAAGGACCTTGGCTGGTTCTTTCTTGTCACAACATCAATACATTCGAGATCTCTTGATCAAGACCCAAATGATTGGTGTTAATCCAGTTGGTCTCACACTGGTGTTAATCCTCTTTGATCCTTCGGAATATCGCACTATGGTGGGATGCCTTCAGTTCTTGTCTCTTACTAGCCCTGACATTGCTTATACGATTAATAAGTTGTCTCAATTCACGCACTGTACCAACCACGAGCATTAGGGTGTTGTTGCTGTTGTCTCACATATATTCCCGCTGGTACTTCGGGACCACGTTGTTGTTCTTTATTATCACTCTCCACTCTTTCTTCATGCATTCTTGATGCCGAAGAAGGTGCAAGAAAGACCCATTTCACTCTATCGTGTATTCATTGTTTATCTTAGTCGCAACTCATTTCTTGGAGCTCTAAGAAACAACACAATGTTCATCGGCGAGTCATCTCAACCCTATATCGATCACATAGAGACTGGCCACTATCACGCATTGCCTTAGCATTCACCCAAGAAGTCATCTCAACCCTAGACTGAAAGATAGAGAGAGACTGCTGCTGTCACAATGTATGTTCCTTTCTATTTATTTTCGCAAAGTATGCTTATGAATTTTCAATAATCTCATTAGGACCAAGATTTTGATGCCTAGAATTCTGGGTTATGATTCATTTATCTATCCATATTCATTTTTCTGTTCCTAGCAAACTTAGGGACCAAGTTTTATTAACAAGATTTTTTTTTCAAAAGAAATATGCATAGAGTTAAAAGGTCATTCATCCCTTCAAAGAGGTTTCCATTGGTGACACATGACATTGAAGATCTTGTGAAAGTTGCAGAAGTTGTTAAAGGTAGGTATTTTAGTCATAGTTTTTTGTGATTTGTGCTTCTTTTTTTTCCTTCAAGTACTTAATGGAAGGTGTGAAACCCCGAGAAAATCTTAATTTTCTAAAAAAGGGTAAAATGGTAATTTCGATTAAAATCCGGAATTTTTCTAGATCTCGGATGACGAAACGGACTTCACCATTCGAATCGTCTCGTGAAATCTAGCTACCACGTCAATTTCATCAATCCCGGCAGTTTCAATTTCAATGCCGAGTAATCGATAATGCAAGACACTTGGCACATTTTGAGGGCTCACGCATGCCAGTGTGTCAAAAGCGTAATTAGTCAACATGAGTCAAGGTGGGGCCCTCATGGGACATGGTATCCTCAATTGGACGGAAATCCAAAGTAGATGGATAATGTGATGCTATGATCCCACGAGCCAATAGAAATTGATACGTGGGCAAGCGAGAGGACCAACTTGACTTCTCTTCTCCCAAACGATTGGGAGGAGACTAACAGAGGAGAGAAAAAGGAAAGAGAGAGAAAGGAAGGGATTTTTAGAGAGAGAGGCTCCAACTTCTCTCTAGATTTTCTCAGTGATCGTTGTTTATCATATAGCATGAAAAATGGCTCCCCACAGGGTGCATAATGCTGGGCATTTGTGGCGGAGTTTCTAATAAACTCCTAAGGTAAGTGGTTTTCTACTGATTTAACTCTGTTTAAGAGTCTTGTTAATAATTTGATGGTAATGAGGTCGTGAGTGGTTGCATGGTCACCCCAAACTGACCGGTGGCCGAAATTGGGACTGGTTTTTGCAGTCCCGGACTGATTTCTGCATCATATTGATCCATATGTGTTCTTTGTGTGTTAAATTTTGATTAGAGTGTTTGGGGTCAGAATGGCTTTGAGTTTTCGCCTCCGAGGGACCAATACAAGAATTTTTTGGTACTCGACGCCTCACACATTGTTCGACTGCTAAAATACCAGTCGAAGGTCGACTAAAAATGTCCATGTGTTATTTGCATGACATCGCTAAACGAATGGCTTGAATTGTGTGGAAAATGATATGTTGATGCATATAATTAAATGTGTTAACATGATGTTGAATTATATGAAAATATAATTGTGTGTGAGCCATTGAATTAAATTGTTAATTAAATGATGTGAGCTAATTCTTGATGTTATTGCTATGAATGAATAACATGTGGTTAGTATGCGACTTTGTCAATATATGCATGAATGATATATTGGCATACAAAGTTATATGAAAATGGCATAATGCATTTCATATGCGCACCTGGCAAATCCTAGACTGGTTAATAGGTGTGAGTGCATGACACAGAAAGAAAATGAAAATGGCAGAAAGGAATTTCGCGAAGATTCAGTTAATCAAGCGAGAGTCATTCAACAATTCATCTCTGAGGCGAACTCACGATCGTTTCTAGAGAATTACCCAAAGAATTCACCCTGAGGGTTGTCCAATAGATTTTACCACACTGCAGTATGTTTCGAGAACAAAACATTTTGCTTTCGAAACAAAACAGCTTACATCTGGCCAGTAATGTGAGGGAGTCAAGGAGGGCTCTAGGCTGGAAAGTGGTGACACATTCTCATCCATTTCATGTAGACATTTGAGTAGGAGCATATATGTTTTGCTTGAATGTGTTTGGTTGTCATTACATGTGCACTTAGGTGGGGAGTAACCCATGTAGGATAATTCCACTACTGGGCATTGCTCACCCTGTCGAGGGAAAATTATTTCAGTAATGTGAGTACTGTGAAGACGACACTCATTAGAGGTCGCTTTTGAGAAGAAAACCGGATTGTGGCTTTGATATGTATTTTGTAAAACATGTATTAGAATTCTAAATTTTAATATATGTTTTGTATTAAGAGTGTAATTAACTCTTGAACTATTGTAATATAGTTGGTTAGATTATTGGTGAGTATTGATGCATGGACCCAACGTGGTCATTTTTACTCATGTATGGGTCTCATGATATGAGACACACAGGTTTCCGCAGGTTAATGGTAGTCAACGGGACCCCCGGGATTTGAGGCGTCACAGCTTGGTATAAGAGCTTAGGTTTATAAATACCTAGAGCTAGATGTTGGATACTAAAGTTATAGCTTAGTATCACGAAGTTAGGTATACGATTTACTCAGACTTGACGTGGAATCTGCAACATCATGCATCCATTGTGCATTTTGATGAATTAATTGTGATGTGTGCTTGTATGCTTGGTGAATAACATATAGGAAAATGTTAAACATTAGGATCGAGAAAACATAACCCTTAAGTTTGAGAAAAGGTTTGTTTAAGGAAATATGGGCAGAATAGTCCAGAAATAAACGACAAAAAAATTTATGACAAGAGTTCCCGCCACCATGAACATTGTGTTTTGTGAAATTTTGAAAATTATTCCACTACAGACAAGAAAAAGGGCCAAATTTAACTCTTAGAATTTTGAGTTGCATAAATCAGCAATGTTTCAGTTACCGTGCATTTTTAAAGAGTAGCAGTGGAGGCTACCAAGAGTTAAAAAATTGTTGAGGAAATTTTTCTGAGGTTTTAACGTATGTAAAACATAACAAAATTTTTTTTTTTTTTTTTGTGGTCTTCCAGTAGGTGGAACAAAGAGGAAAAAAAAATTAATGAGAAAAAACGCAGAGATCGAATGGGCTACTACCATTTAGTCAGTCACGATACAACAGATTGTATCAAGGACACAGCCTCGGGATGTGGTCGCGGAAGGCCGTGGGCGCGACATCTGCCGAGCAGCACATGGGCTCGCAGCCAGGCGCCGCGACACGATCGCCATCGCCAGGCGTAGCGGCAAAGGCACGCCGTCCCTACCACATGGTGTCGCGATACAATTTTCAGACGCGATGGGGTGACCTTAGGTCAATGACATTTGAGGCAATGTCACCGCATGACACGGCGGGTTAAAGGTTACGGCCACCGGCACAGCCACAAGGCGGTAGAGGTTTTGTGTCGCATATAATTTTTTTTGTATCACAGAGGTAGCCACGCGCACGACACGGGCGCTGCGACACAACATGACACGTTGCTACACGGCCCAATGCGCACTGCGACACCACGCCGGCGCATCACCGTCCCAGGTGAAGACCGCGCACCCGACTCGCTGACCAAATAAGACCGCTGTAGAATCGCCGATCACTATTCACGGGACAATCGTTCACTGTGGCTTTCAAAAATATATATATATAATAAAATAAAATAAAATTTTTGTTGCAAATGATTTAATGTATGGAATTATTGTCTTGCATTACCTATAAATGCATTGACATGGTGTATGAAATTTTTTTGGGTATGTGAATAGTGTCTCGGGGCTGTGTTTACACCTTCGAGACACTTCATTAAATTAACTCATTAATCGACGTGCAGGTGATGGCCGCCGAGGACTCCTGATCGTAGAGGTCGGTCCACGAGGTGCTAGCCAGCACACCGTATTCGACCAGCCAGCCTTGTTGAGGTCAGAAGGATTGTGTCAGCCGCTATCGCATCGTGCAGCAATAGCAGCTAGGGCGTGTCAAATCCACCTCAGTCGCTAAGCACATCATCCTCCAAGGGCCATAGAGGGAGGAGTAGATGACATACGAGGCATCCAAGATATGGGTGCTGGTACTAAGAGGAAGGAAGATCCATCTTCTTCCAACCCGGGAAAGAGGCAGAAGACTTCTGCTTCACACGAGTTTCAGGGACAAGGCCAAGGTTATCAGGACCAAGGCCAAGGTTATCAGGACCAAGGCCAGGATCGGACATTTAGTAAGGCAGGGCAAATGATGTGTTATTTTTGCCGACAGCCTGGACACTTTTGACGAGATTGCCCACGGAGGCAGGAATCCCAAGGTTATGGGACACCTAGTCCCACCCCGCCGACGAGCCAGGGTTGCCAAGCAGATCGATGATATGTTTCCACCGCCAACCCATTACATGGTGAGGATCGCTCTCAAAGGCAAGTGATCCCGGGGTTTGGGGACAATGTGGGCCCCGCCAACTACTGACAGAGCGGATGCAATTTGTTTCTCCACTCGAGTATGGTTCGAGGAACCGGGTATATCGCCCCAGCAGCCACTAGTACCTAGTACTTTGCATCGCCACACAAAGCCAGGCCATGGTGCAAGCTCTGGTCGAGGATGTGACTCGGCAGTCGAGGATTTTGGTCGTCATGTGACAGATGTGTTACCATTATCGCCAGCCGGTATATGAGAAGCAGATTGTCCTGGGGAGGCAAGAGGTCTCATGGAACTCCAGCCGAGCATCCAAAGCAACCTGACACATGCAAAGCAGTAACGCTTTATACCTACATTTTCGTCGATGCATCCTATTTATTAATGCATCTGTGATAAGCTCGGGCTAGAGGTCGAGGCCTTGGTAGCCATGTGGATGTTCTTCCCTAGGATCTACGGTGAGAGTCGGTCGATGTGTCGGACAGAGTTTCGAGATCCTCGATTCCGCTTCATGGTGGACCTTTGGAGTGTAGACATATCTGCAAGTTGATGCTTATTCTGATGATGATGAGTTGACACCATCGATTGTCAATAATTATTACGACTTAGGTGGGTTATCATAATTCGACATAGTCTCGAGTCGAGATAAGGCCGCATATGCATTCGAGTGATGCGCATAGTGTATATGGAATTTCGGACGAAATTTTTTGCTGGGAGAATGTAAACCGAGAAAATCCTAATTTTCTTGCAATTATAAATGGTAATTTCTTGGCCAAAATCGAAATTTTTCTTAGATCTCGATGACAAATGCATCTGCTGCTGAATCGTCTCACAAAATTCACACACTCACCCGAGAAAGTCTAATTTCACGCTGGCAACGAGGGTAGTGCCAGACACTTGGCACATTTTGAGTGGCTCACAGCCATGTCGTGCAAAATTAGTCAACATGAGCCTCGCGTGTGGCCCCATGGACATGTGGCATCCCCACTGATGGAAATCCAAAGTGATGGATAAGAGGATAAGGTGTAATCCCATGAGCCAATAAAAGATTGACATATGGCAAGTGAGAGGACTCAACTTGACTTTCTTTCAAACGGTTTAGGAGGAGAATTAGAGAGAGAGAAAAGGGAAAGAGAGAGAAAGGAAGGGATTTTGCAGCAGAGAGGCCCAACTTCTCTAGATTTCACGATCTGAGAGTCATTTGCCATGCAGGTAAGAAGCAAAGCTGCTCCCACGACAAGGGCCATGTGTAAGACCAGCTTTGCAGAGTTTAGACAAACTCGAGTCAGGCTTTCCTACTTGATTTAATTTCAACAGCCTTGTTAATGATTTGGATGGTAAGGAGGTCATGTGAGGGTCAGATGATCAATCCCAAACTCGGGGACTTAAGCGCTGGAAATTTGGATCATTTTCGGGGTAGCCTCCGGACTCCATTTCTGATCGTTATTGGATCCATATGTGTTCTTGTATGTTAAATTTTGATCGAGTGTTTAAATAAATGGCCATGAGTTTTCAGTCCTCCTGGAGCGGGACCAAATGCGTGAATTTACAATTTTTAATAACCCACATCGTTGACTCAAACAAATCGTTGATGGTTGGACTAAAAATGTCCATGTGTTATTTGCATGATATTGCTTAAAATGAATGGCTTGAATTGTGTGGAAAATGATATGTTGATGCATATAATTAAATGTGTTAACATGATGTTGAATTATATGAAAATATAATTGTGTGTGAGCCATTGGAATTAAATTTTTAATTAGCCCATGTGAGCTAATTTTGATGTTATTTCTATGAATGAATAACATGTGGTTAGTATTCGAATTTTGTCAATATATGCATGAATGATATATTGGCATGTGTTGTATGAAAATGGCATAATGCATTTCATATGCATCGGGGCAACCTAGATCAATAGGTGTGTGTGCATGACATAAAAGAAAAATGAAAATGGTTGTGAAAGGAATTTCAAGGAAGATTTTCAAGAATTGTTGAGAGTTGTCCAACGCTTCATCTCTAAGGCGAACTATGATCAAGTTGAGAATTACCCGTAAATTCACTCTGAGGGTCAGTCTAATAGATTTTACCGACATTCCCAGAGGTATGTTTTCGAGAACAAAACCTTTTGTTTTGAAACAATGTTTTCTCACATTTCTGGGTTGTGTATGTAAGGGAGTCAAAGAGGTCGAGAAGGCTGGAAAGGGTGAGTCACATTCTCATCCATTTCAGACATTTTATAGGAGCATATATGTTTCTGTTTGAATGTGTTTGGTTTCCATTACACATGTACACTTGTATGAGTAACATTATGTAGGATAATTCCACTAATGAGCATTGCTCACCCTCGGCTTTATGGAAAATTATTTCGTGTAATGTGGAGTGTTCGAAGACGGTACTCATTAGAGGTCGCTTGAGAAGAAAGTCGATTATGGTTGGTTTCTGATATGTATTTTGTAAAACATGTATTAGAATCTAAATTTAATATAGTGTTAAAGATTAAGAGTGTAATTAACTTCGAACTATTGTAATATATAGTTGTTAGATTATCAGAGTATTGATGCATGGCCCAACGTGGGGCTATTTATTTACAGGTATGGGTTCCTATGATATGAGACACACAGGTTTTTCGCAGGTTAACGATGGTCAATAAGACCCCCGGGATTTGGGGCTGCAGTGATTTCCCCCTGGTCACGCCCGAACCCACCTGTGGCATGATCAAGCCGACCACACCCTCAAGCCTTCACCAAGGTTTGAAGGTGAAACGACACTAACCTTTCTTGTAACTGGATTTTTCCAATTACCAATCACATATTCGTATAAATACAACCTTCAAATTCATACCTCCAAATTCGTACTTCATGCCGATAAAAATTACTTCTTAAATATTCAAATTTCAATTACGCAGATGTCATATAAAGTTGTTCAGAATATGTTAATATTAGATTTCAACCAACTGTACTAATATAGAAAGAATGTTCATCCAAGCTGACTTCAATTAACTTTCAAACCCAACATTTACATAAACATGAATCCATGAGTTCACATCCAGCCACAAGCCCACTCAACCTAATATTATCAATCCCAAACTGCCATTCACAAACTAAAGTACTCAAATATGTCAACGAATGGGAGGAGCTAAAAGTTCAATAAGAAATACTAATACGCTTCATGATCAAAAGCCAATCATATAACAAATAGGAGATGTTTTTCTCATCAAAAACTTGATTCAAAATAAGTCGAACATTAACAAAATATACTTCAAAACATTCTCACATCCATTTCAAATCTGCTTCACATCAAATGTGATCCAACAATTTCATATCATCAAATTTCGATTCAAACACTTTCATATCAAATCAAAAATCAACAATATTTCAAATACATTTTTCTCTGTCATCAACATCAAATTAAGGCTCAGCTAAGGTAACTTTCAATGGGTGGTTAGTCAAGAAATTGTTCCTTTGCTGTGACTTAACCAAACACTACTAGTACTAGTAACCTCTAACCAAACCCCTAGAGGTCAGTTCAAATCAATTACATTCCCACCAAGTAAATGAGTGTCAACTATTATATCCCTGACAAGGGCCGAATAGTGTCAACTATTATATCCCGCTGGATACACAAATGGTGTCAACTATTATTCCCTGGATGTTGCCAAACTAACCAAAGTCAAATATTTCATTCAGTGTTCAAATTACAAAACATTATATCTCCACATTTTCTTTCAGAAACGAAACAAATCTCAAAAGTACAATCATACAAAACTACTGATCCATGTATAATCAACAAATAAAGGTAAAACTTTTCACAAACCAAGATTGTATAATTCAATTAAAACAATTTTCTCATCTTCAAAGAAGTAAACAAACAATTTTCTTTAAAAATCGCATTATATCCCCACACGATTATATATAAAATAATAATTTTTCGAAACAGATAGAATCCTTACCTCAAAGGAGTACTCAAAAGCTTTGAAAAAGCTA
Source organism: Tetrastigma voinierianum (assembly GCA_016808115.1). Taxonomy (NCBI): domain Eukaryota; kingdom Viridiplantae; phylum Streptophyta; class Magnoliopsida; order Vitales; family Vitaceae; genus Tetrastigma; species Tetrastigma voinierianum. The sequence goes on along the minus strand of JAEQBH010002471.1, from coordinate 22,691 downwards.
ATCCGAAGAATTTCACCTCAATGAAATATTTCTCCAAAAATAATAAGGAAAAAACTACTATCATTACTTATTTATTCTTAAAACTTTCATACTTGATATTCCATCAATTGTATTATTTTTGTTCACCACAAACATATTGACAACTGTTCAAATGATAACTATTTGAATTAGGTAGTTTTACAAATTTTATAAAACTCATATTCCTTTCGAATCTTATTTTAATAATTTATTTATTTTTATGCTCTTAATCCGAACTAAATCTTTTACTAGAAAGAAATAATATTAATACTATTTTACAAATTATATTATTACACAATACTGCTATACCTAACAATTATCATACTTGACAACAAGTATTATTAACGGATCTTATTTCCTATACTCTAAATAATTATTCTAATCATATTCCTCTTTATCTTAATAAAATCTCAATCCTAATAAAATATTTACTTGCCAAAATACATATATCTTTAAATACTTATCAAATACAAATATTTATACACTACCTCTTTTCTAAATTTATCTTATTTGTTTATCATTATTTTCTTCAAAATTTATCCTTAAATACTTTTTCATTCTCATACTAAAGTAATTCAATATGACACCACCAATTTTACTATTTTTTATTTCTAAAAAACTAAAGTGTAATCTAAATCCTACTTCGTGGTTGATCTTAAACTCGAAAGAAAATTAAAGAATCTACATCAAAGAAATCTAGAAAAGAAAATGAGGAAGATCTACCTAGAGAAATTTGTTCTTCAAACTCAGATCCTAAAGCCGCACGTCCTCTGAATTCTTACCCGCCTGAGAGAAATTCAAAGTTAAAAATAAATGATTTTCTTTTCATCTAATTTATACCGAGGTATCTATTAAGAAGTTACCTTTACCCCCTTTCATTAATTTATACCTATTGTTTATTTGTCATTATACTTCTTTCATGTCATTAAATTAATTGATACATATTATGATTTGTCATTATACCTCTTCATGTCATTATACTCCATTTTATTTCCAATTTATACTCTTTCATGTCATTAAATTAATTTGATACCTATTACGTATTTGTCATTATACCCTTTTCAGTTGGCTATACCTATTTTTATTTCCAATTATAATTCTCTTTCATGTCATTATTATTTTCCTTAATTTATACCTATACAAATTTCACATTATTATTTTCCTCGTAATCTATACCTTCCATACAAATCCTATCATTATTATTTTCCTAACTTATACCTATACAAATTCCCCGGGTGTTATACATTCTCCTCTTTATAAAAAAGTTTAGTCCTCTAAACTTGACTTACTGTAGTCTTGAACACCGAGGATGTTTTTCTCTCATTTCTTCTAACTCCCAATGTTTCTCGTATACTATGATTGCTCCATTGAACTTTTACCAACTTGACAACAGCACGTCGTAGAACCTTATTCATCACATCCACAATTTGAACAGGCACCTCTTCATAGGTCAAGTCCTCAAAATCTAAATAGGTCTAACTCCACAACATGAGAAGCATCGAAAAACATATTTCCTCACAAGGTCGAATATAAAACATTATGGAATCTTAGACAGTTTCTGTAAGGCTACTTTATACTCAAGGTACCTACTTCTCTAATATTTCAAATTGGCCTACAAATCGAGGACTGGGTTTTCCTTTTCTCAACAGATCTTCAAACTTCCAAATATCTCAATTTAACTCAATAAGCAAACTTTAAGATAACATAATCACCAAATTCAAATACCAAATATTGCTTGGGATTATCAACATAACACTTATGTGTACCTTGATTTTCTTCCAAATTCTCTTCAATCGGGATTATCCTCTTTCGCTAGGTCAATTACACAAGTTCATGTGTTAATTATTTACTTTTTTTCTCCAATATGACCATAACACATAGGGGATCATAAACTTCAACCATAAACCTTTTCTCGAAGATATAATCTCATCAAGTATTTTAAACTATTCTATAAGAAAATTTAACCAAAGGTAAGAATTGCTCGATTACTTTCCAAGTCTAAACACATTATATCTCAACAAATATTTCAACTTGCGATTACTTTCCCTCAATTAGCTGGCTAGTTTAAGTACGAAAGCTACCATCAAAACTAACTTAATACTTCGATTTTTTTTTTTTCGATTTGTCAAAATCTAAAAGTAAAATAAGAATTCTTATTACATACCATAGAATCAAATATTTCATACATCAAAAATCTTTATCGAGAAGTTATTCACAGAAAAATTATTAGACTCTTATCCATAAACAAACCATCATAATGAAACATTGTCATCAACTGTCTGGTAACCCTATCACAAAATCCATGGTAATAAGTTTTCATCATAGAAATGAGTAAAAGAAAGTATAAAAGTACTATTAGGTTCCATAAACTCGTATAATAATCACACTAAACCAAAAGTCACAATAATGTAATACTCACTTATATCTGACCATCAAAATTCTGTCTTAAATATTTAAACTTTTGCATCCTTTAGGGTAGATCAAACTTGTAATAAACCCCTCCTTCAAAAGTTGTCTCTTTATGTCTCCATTATTTAAGACATTGTTCAATCCCAAATTTCAAGATCTTATTATCTTATTAAACACAAACAATGGTTCAAAAGTTCAACTAGTTTCAAATAATTCTTATAAAATCTTAATTCTCCAAACAAACTTAGTTGCACTAAAATGTTCAACATAAGAACTTCAAATCCAAAGGTAGTTAACATAGACTTGTAAACATCCTAAATCATACACAATCGTTTGCGACAACCTGCAATGATTTCATGAGTCAATTTTTCTATTTAAGGCGTAAATCACAAGATTTTCATTGTTTTATTGGGGTACTAAATAATGTCATCATAATCCTTAAGTAATTGTATCAATATTCTATTTCTCGCTATGAAAATCATTTTAAGAAGACAAGACTTCAAACTCTCATAAACTATGAGTATATCATAATAAATAAAAAAATGTCTTCATATCTTAAGTGCAAAAATCATTTTACCTAATCTCAATCAGACAGGTGTTTTCTATCTTAAATGCATGTCATAAGATATATCATTCTTTTTCCATGTTGCATAAGAATTACAACATAAATCCTAATGAATGATCATTATGTGCAATTTAACCCAATGAAATAATCAAAAATAAGAGTTGCTACCAATTTGCTCTTCAACTCTTATGAAGCTATCCTCATAGTTATAAGACCAATCAAACTAACTTCTTTCTATGTCACCAAAATTTAGAAGATAATCTTAGAGATCTCTCAATAATTTATTTTGTAGTACTCAATAAATCCCAAGAAATTTCAAACTTAATAACAATATCGATCCTTTTCAAATTTCAAATTATTTTCATCACTCACTGTATTGACTTTCTAAAGACTTAACACATTTCAGTATCTAACTACCTTGCAAGGCTTAAAGTATAGAGGCAATAAATTTATCCACATGTTTCCTTCAACTACAAACTCTCATGAGAACCAAGAATATGGAAAGACAACATTTTCTCCCAAAGAATTTAATAAATAAATGTAAACTCCTTAATTCATCCTCAAAATCAAACAAAAACATTAATGTTTAAGGAGATTTAAGTCAATTCAATATCCTTCTTACCAATCATTACACATAACTTCAAACCACCATATTGTCCATATAATGACATGTTCTAGAAGGACAACAATCAGCATCCACATGATGTGAGATCTACCAAACCAACAAAAATACAAAGGAAAATAGTGTAGTGAACTTTTTTAACTAGTCATCAAGAAACATATCTAACACACTATATAATATGGAATACTCTCAAACATATATGAACTATCAACTAACATGTCACTCACTGTCTCCTTATAATACAAATCTAAACAAGTTCCTGCTAAGATAATAAACGCTCTAATCACTGGGAGCCGACTTTTTCATCGTTACCATGAGCACCAATCTGGTTCCTTCCTTTGTTGTTCTCATACCATAAGCTTCATTATCCTCCTTCAAGATATAGTTCGTCTACCACCTCTAAATAAACACCAATCGTAATTTGATATCTGGCTTCAACAAGGCTTTAGTCCATCCTCGAAACTTTAATGCTTTTTTCCTCCCTCTCAGCAATCAACTCAAGCAAACGTGATGTTCGGTAAACTTAGCTCCATATTGGGGCCATCACAATCTCTTGTTCAACTGACAAACTCTTCCACCTTGTCGTCGAACACCACGTGAAAAAAAGATTTAGAAGCATTTAACTGCCTTTCCAAACACAGTCTCTAATCCTCTAAAAGCCCTTTGCTGTGAGCCACCAATGATCCGCCTTTTGTCTAATATAAATGTTGCATGAGGTTTTTTTTTGCTCCTTTAACAATCAATGACAATATGAATTTTTCTTTCATCATAATCCAAGCTCATCATTGATCTCGAGGTACTAAAAATATGGGGACTCAACTTCTTAAAGTCAAGGTACAGCTACCCCTACTAGATGAGATCGTCTTGGGGATCATTACTTTAGCTTTAGCCCGCTCTCAACCAATCCACCAAAGTCCTCAACATCTATAAAGCCCTTCGCACTTCATAGGGCAAAGCCTCGTGGAGGCGGCATATCTTCATTAGCTCGACTATTTGGGAAGATGCAAAGTCTCCTCGACTGGTGTTCTATAAAGCAAAAGGGTATAACTAATCTAGCCATATTAAGAAGTTAAGTATAAGTTAGAATTGTAGGGAATTAAAGGAATCGGACTAGATGAAGTTGAAACTTAAGCTAATGCATCACCATCTATTCCAAAGGTAACCAAACGAGTTCCCATCAAGATCATAACCTATAGCTCGATAACACTCACACAGCTTCCGAAACCCACCCTTAGGGTGAGATCGTCGACCACACCTCAAGCTCTTCATCAAGGTTTGAAGTGAAACAGACACTAACCTTTCTTGTAATCCGATTTTTGTCCAATTACCAATCACATATTCAGTAAATGCAGAACCTTCTAAATTCATAAATTCTCCAAATCTGTACCTATGCCGTATAAAATTACTTCTAAATATCCAAATCCTTCACTATGCATTGTCATATAAAGTTGTTCGACATAATCAATATTTGAGATCTCTCAACCAACTAGACTAATATAAAAAGAACGCTCTCATCCGTCGATTTCAATTAACTTTCAAAAACCCAACATTTCACATAAACATGAACTTATGAGTTCAACACATCCAACATGCTTAACTCAAATCCTAATGATGACTTAATCCCAACCTAGCCATCACTTCCTATGAAACTAAAAGTACCAAAATATGTCAACGACGGAGTGAGCTGTGCCAATAAGAAATATTGGTCACGCTTCATGGATCAAAAAGTTTTTCAATTTATGAACAGGAGAGATGTTTTTCACCCAAAACTTTTGATTCAAAATAAGTTGGAACATTAACAAAATATACTAAAAACATTCTCACATCCATTTCAAATCTAAGCCATCGGGAATGTGATCCAAAAATTTTGTTATCAAATTTCGATTCAAACACTTTCATATCAAATATTACTTCAAATATTTTCTCTGGTCATCAACATCAAATAGTGCCCAAGCATGTGGGACTTTCAAATGGGTGGTTAGCCGCAAATTGTTCCTTTTAAGGACTAACCAAACACTCACAAGAGATTAGTAATCCTCTAACCAGTCCCCCTAGAGGTCAGTTCAAATCTTGACCACATTCTCACTCAAGACAGCCAACCACATATCCCGCCGACACAAATTAATAGCTGCCAACTATTATATCCCGCTGACAGCGCCAATTGGTGTCAACTATTATTCCCTGCTGGACAATATTTAACTAACCAAAGCCAAATATTTCATTCAAAAGTTCACCATAAACATCATATTCCACATTTTCTTTCAAATTAAAACAAATTTCAAAAGTACAACTTTCTCATACAAAACTACTTTTGATCCATATAATCAATAAATAAAAGGTAAAACTTTCACAAACCAAGATTGTGTATAATTCAATTAAACAATTTTCATTCACAAATGAAGTAAAACAAACAATTTTCTTTTTAAAAATCAAGATTATATCCTCATAACGTATATATATATAAAAATAATAATTTTTAATAAGATAATCTCTACCTCAAAAGAGACTAAAGTTTTGAAAGAGTTTAATCCAAGAATTTCACCTCAATAGAAATATTTCTCCTAAAATAATAAGGAAGAAATCATCATCATTACTATTTATCTAAACTTTCCTAATTTGATATTCTTTAATTGTATTATTTTGTTCACCACAAAGATATTGACAACTGCTCAAATGATAACTATTTGAATTGCATTATTAAATTTTATAAAACTCATATTCCTTTCGGATTCATTTAATAATTTATTTATTTTATGCTCTTAATCCGAACTAAATCTTTACTAAAAAGAAATAATATTATTATTTTACAAATTATATTATTACACACACTGCTTCCAGTTTTTTTACCTAACAATTATCATATTCTTTGACAACAAGTATTATTAACTAGATTCATTTCCTATAATTGCTAATAATTATCTTAATCATATTCCTTATCTAATAAAATCTCAATCCTTAATAAAATATTTACTTACAAATACATATATCTTTAACACTTATCAAATACAAATATTTATACGCACATAAATTTTCAAATTTATCTTATTTTGTTTATCATTATTTTTCCAAATTATCCTTAAATATTGTTTATTCATACTCAAAGTAATTCAATCATGACACCATCAACTTTATTTTTATTTTATTTTCTAAAAAACGAAAGTGTAATTCTAAATCACTTCTTCGGTCAGATCAACGGAAAGAAAATTAAAGAATCTACATCAAAGAAATTTTGTAAAGTAAAATGATAAGATCTACTGAGAATTTGTTCTTCAACCCAGATTTGAAATATTCCTCCTCTAGAATTTACCCGCCTGAGGAAATTGTGTTAAAAATGTAAATGATTTTCTTACTCCACTTATACCATGATCTATTAAGAAGTTACCTTTACCCCTCTTTCAATAATTTATACCTATTATGATTTGTCATTATACCTTTTCATGTCATTAAATTAATTGATACATATTATGATTTGTCATTATACCTCTTTCACGCTATTATACCTATTTTATTTTCAATTTATAAATTCTTCATGTCATTAAATTCACTGATACTCATTACATTTGTCATTATACTCTTTCATGTCATTATACCTATTTTATTTCCAATTTTTATACTTTTCATGTCATTATTATTTTCCTAATTTATACCTATACAAATTTTCATTATTATTATTTTCAGAATCTATACTTCATACAAATTCCTATCATTATTATTTTCCCTAACTTATACCTATACAAATTCCTGGGTGTTACATCCCAACTTCCAGGTATACTACATGAGATATGACATATAAGCACGATTAGTTTTTTACCCCACAGCTGCATCATCAATCCAATTATTGCGGAGCAATGGAGTTAGACGTAGAGTGAGCATTTTTCCCTTGCCATTTTTCTGTCTTTTAACATTTTAATTGAAGGATGTGTTTTTTGTGTTTTGAAAAGCCAGAAAGAGAATTTGAGCAGACAACAACAATTGTCAGAGCTGATGGTAAACTAGATGATTTAGTGATAAGAAGATATAAATATGAAATTTTATTTTGCCCGACAAAGGCTATTAAGATTAATCCATGAATCTATAGATTCGTAGACAACCCATCAACCACACAGTAGAAAATTAGTGTAATAAGAGAAATATTTGTCATTATTCTTAGAGAATTTGAAGATCTACTTGTTGAACTAAGTTTCTATGTTCAAATTTCTTAATCACCCTTACCATCGAGTTTTTAACACTTCATGTTTCTTTTGTTCATAATTTATTTTATTTTCTATAACTAAATTAATATTCTTAAAATTATTTGAAAAACAAATGTTATAATATTTGAAAATAAAATATCAAATAATATATTTGAGAGTAAAAATATTTGTTAATTCTTAAAAAAAATGTATTTCTTTTTTATCTACTAATCATTTATTTATTTATTTGCGTATATTAAACTCCAAAATCGTATAGTTTTAAAAAAATAAAAATAAACTATATTTTTATAATAAAAATAAATTGATAAAGCTAAAGGAAATTACAAAGGAACTAATATACCTTTTAAACCTATGAATAATTATTATTATATCTTTTTTAATCATTATTTTTATATTTATCTTAAAAGAAAAATTAATGATCTAATAAATTTTTAATTTTTTTAATTATTTCTCATTTTAAATATCATTATCTCTTTTTTATTGTCATTTATTTTAATTTTAGAACATAAACGTAAATAACCAATATTTATCATGATTATTTTAAAAAGATAAATTTTTATATATTTCTGAACTTATTTATTTTATTAAAGATAAAAATATTTTGTATTACCGGAATAACTTTGAATAATAGTCCATATTCAAAATATGAATAACTTTTGAATAATAGTCCATATTCAAAATATGAATGAGCCTTGGTACCGTAGAAAATGTAATAAGAAATTGTTGGTAAAAAATAAAGAAGCAAAATGTCCAAAATGTTGCATCACTACCACATATCATTGCAAGGTAATATTATTTAATGTCTATTGATTAATGACTTTACTAGTGAAATTTATTAGCTTCAAGCTCTTTTGTTAGCTTAAATATTAATATAACTATATGCTTACACTTACCACTCTTGATGCAATCTACCAAGTTACTTTTTGTTTGAGACTACTGAAAAACTAATTGGTTGTCTTATCAATGACTTTATCATATAAAAAAAAGCAAGTACAATGTATTGGTTTTAAAAAAAAAAAAGAAGGTAAATGAATGTTGTTATCTAATTTTGGCACTTTCATGTTTCAAGAAGGCATGAACAATATGTTCTATAAATGATTGATTCATTGCTATGAAAAGTCATAAATATTTCTTACAAAGATTAATAAATCCAATGATTCAACATGGTTGTCATTAAGGTTGTCGCAGATGAAGGATATTTGGAAGAAGATATAAACACCACTCAAATGAGTAGTGATGACAACTAAGGTTAACAACAAGGCGGGTTTGGGACGGATCACCCCTATCCCATTCCCGTCCCAACATTTTTTATGATTTTCCATACCTATCCCAAACCTGGGACAAGACGAAACCTGTAACCCATACTCGACATGAAAAAAATCTTTCAATCTAGCCCCCACCTCGTTTTATTAAGAAAAAGATTTATAAAAAAACAGCATTTGAATCCCATCTTCATCTTTGAACCCCTAATCACAAACCCAAAATTTCTCACATTCTACAAAGAACAATAAACACTTACTCTAGAAATGAGAAACACACATGTTGAATTAATATACACCCAAAAATTCTAAACACGCACCCATAAATTCTAAACAGACATACCGAAAAAATAACAATAATATAGTAAAAGAAATGTTGTTTAGAAAACAAAATCACATTTACCTGTACAAAATCTTAGGATCTGAAGGAAACCAAAATCACCCTAATATCTCAGTACAACATTTCATGTAAAGAATCATAGATCTAAAAGATTTTGAATGAAAATCAAAATCACTTTGAAATCCCTAACATAAGGTGTGCTCACCTCTCATCTATACATAATCATAGATCTAAACAAAAATCACCTAGAAATCCTAGTATAGAAGGTGTGTTCACCTCAGCAATTGATACCCATGTCAAGATGTCGACCTATTATGAACTTGTTGCAACCATCGTTACCACAAACTCAAGAAGAACAAATAAGATAAGATGACGTCAAGAAGAAAAATAGCTCATTACGAAGAGAAGAAGAAGAAAAAGAGATGATGAGAAGGAAGAGGACATAGCAAGGAGAGGAGTCGGTGACTATCTGTAAAACTCGGGAAAATTCAAATTTTTCTCAAAATGGTTAAATGGTCATTTCGTAAAAATCGAAATTCTTCTAGATCTCGATGATCTAAACAGATTTCACCGTTGGAATCGTCTTTCCTATAAATCTAGCTACCACGGCCGAATTTCATCGAATTTCACACTCGAGACGCTAGAATTTCACGCCGAGGCACCATGTAATGCGCCGTAAACGGCTCAGTGAAAGACATGTGACGACAAAAGCTCACCTATTACATGTACTCCACGCGACACATTGCACGATAAAGAGGAATGATGGAAATGAATGGCTTAGATTTGCGCTATGTCAAAATCCAAAACTTGGGGATACGACGACTTTGAAAATGTTTAAATGAATAAAGACAAAAGCAATAGTCTTTTTTCTCCAAAATTGGAGAAAACATGCAGAGGTGCCGGTTTCAGTTTCTAGAGAGAGAGGTGTGTCTTCTCTCTAGATTTCTCATTGCTCGACCGTCTGGTCATTTCAAGAAATTGTTTCTACGCACAAGTGCTACGCTGGGACCGATTCATGAGCTCCGACAACCTATGCTATGATGGATCTTTCCTACTTTATTTATTCTTTACCGGCTACCATTTTGGCTGATGGGGATTTGCCGAGGCCTAGAAGGTCGTATATCGCCCCAAAAGCTTAACCGAGCCAAGAAATCCCTAATTGTGTGGCCGTGAACAATTATTTTTGGTGTGATTTTTGTGTTGTTGAGTGATTCAAAATGAATTGTTACCATTAATTAGCCCATGTGGAGCACTTTAGTGTTATTAATGTGAATTTAATAACATGAATTGTGAATTAATATGTTATATTACGTTTTATATATTAGCATGAATATTTTGGAATTGGCATAATGCATTCCATATGCACTTGGACAACCAAGAATATTAGGTGTGAGTGCATGATATGAAAGAAAAACGAAAACGAAAATGTTTGTGAATGGAATTTCGACGGAAGATTTTCCGGAGAATTGTGTTGGGGAGACAGTCCAACACCGCCTCTGAGGCCTATGAATTGCTCTGAGGATTATCCAAACAGACTACCGCGCAGGGTAGTCCAATATGTTTACCTAATTCGCAGTAAAAGCCGAGAACAAAAGCTTTTGTTTTGAAATCGTGATTTTACTGCATTTGGCTTAGCATATGTGAGGGAGCCTGCAGACTCGAGACACGTGGATCAGAGCATGTAGACATTCAAGTAGGATCATGTATTTGCTTGGATGTGATCGTTTGCCATGACATGTACACTTAGGTGGGGAGTAACCCACTGTGACGCCCCAAACCCGGGGGGGCCCATCACTCACCACAACCTCACAGGAACATCGTGGAGTGCTCGTGATCCACATCTCACGAAAATCGGCAGCCTCCTTTCAGACGTAGCCCCACCAATACACACTGACATCCTCGGTCCCAAACAAAGGTAATATAATCCAATATATCCACTCACATGAGTAATACGGCCACTTAGGCCCATAAACAATACTCAATATACATACTCAACTATGAAATCCAACTATATACCCACAGTTACAAGAGTTAATATGTTCTGTACTCTTATACAACATATATCAAACCATGTAGTTCAGGCCACATGTATAACCGGGGAACCAAAGCCACAACTCGGCCTTTCTAATCCCTGGGCCTCTAGATCGAGTCAGCTCCTCGCACGCTCCCGCACCAGAAATAACATCCCTCTGACAGGTGAGCTATCGCTCAAGAGGTGAATCACTCCTAAGTGGGCCACTTCACCACCCAAGTGCAATGTTCCAAAATAAACACACATTCACAAATGCATGATCCTACTTGAATGTCTACATGACTAACTCCGTAATCCCGAGTCCTCATCGACTCTCACACGCTCTAAGCCTCGTATGAGAATTATTGTTTTGTTAGTTTGTGACAACCTCCATGTGTATATATCAATTGGTCATCTGACGATTGATATATATTTGTTTGTGGATCATCTCGATGAATATCAATTGGGCCGCTCCTACGATCGATATTTTAATTTGGACTACCTCTCCGATAATTAATATTTTTAGACAACATTTCAACCATTTTCTAGATTCCATCTCATGCACTCACCCTACAAATTCCCAGATGTTCCAAAGGTATATGGGAATGCATGTATGCCAATTCTAATACAGTCTAATTCTCATGTAAATATATAAACATGCATATATTTACAAAAGTTTAATTCACACAATCATGTCATGTAAATTAATTAATTTATACATCAAAATTAGCTCACTTGGGCTAATGATCAAACACGAGCAATTCTACTTGAATTACTCAACCACACATATTAATTCACAAAAATTATTTTTGAAAACACTGTTTCCGGGAATAGTGAAACCCTCGTTTACTATTCTCGACAAATCACAAATCATAGGTTCACCTTGTGAACCCGCATTTCTACCATTTCGGCCTCATTCCAATCAATACATGATTTAATACAAATTTTATAAAAATAAAACCCCCAAATATCCCCCCACTACGGCCGCACATTTGATTCCATAAATTATATCACCCTGCCTCATGCCTGGGACTCCATCAACAAATTTCATGGTCTCATCTGACTCCAAACATTTACCGCAGACTTAAAGAATAATAAAACCTAAGTAGAGAGAAACTCCCTACCTCTCGGAGTTTGAGGAAACTCTAACCGGCACCCACGCGGCCCTCCGCAGAGTAGTTCTCCTTCTTGTCCCGAAGACCGACGGCCGGATCGCAAGAGATATTTCTAGAGTAGTGCCTCTCTCTAAAAATCTCTCAAAAATGGCTAATGATCTCAAATTCTCGCTTTCACGCTTTTTTCCTCGGGCCAATGAAGGAGATAGGCACCGTTGACTATTTTGGCTCTGCGACTTAAATCAATTCCTTATAATGACTATTTCGCCCCTTCTGCTTCGCTTGACATTCTATTTCATCTTGGCCGCTCCATTTTCTCATATATTTCTCTACTCATGCCACTTACGGCACATGAGTACGTGTTATATGATTTTCGTCGCATCAAAATCGTTTTACTCATGACCAACCGTGATGCTCGAAAACGTAAAATCTCGACCGCCCCGAATTCACCTAAATTTTACATGCTAGTTAGATTTGCGAGACGATTCCAACTAGTGAAATTTGTTTCACATCTCAAGATCTAGAGAATAAATTACTGCTTTTTTAACCGAAATTACTATTTCGTGAAATCCAATTAGGATTTTGTTTCTTTTTCCGTAAATTGAATTTCTGGGTCTTACATTCTCCTCCTTGTGAATTTCGGTCCCGAAATTCGTGACGATCATAATCACTACATGCATACGCAACGCTGCACTCTACCATGCATGTAAACAATCAATTAAATCTTAAACGACTAAACCACGTACCTTCATCCCCACACAAGAAGGGATTAGTGGCCCGCATCGTGTCCTCGCGCTCCCACGCGGGACTCCTCCACCCATAGTGCTCCATAGTAATTTCACTAGCCTCACCGCCTTAAGGCCGCAAAACCCGATCACCGCTTATCAACAATGCACACTAGTCCTCCTCGAAGGTCCCATTCGTGTCAACCTCAACTGGCCCCCCAATCCACCATGTCGGATCCGGAGTATACTGAGCATGGAGACGTGAAATACCGTGGACACCGACACGCAGCGGTAACGCCCAACCGTACGCTATGGTGCCCATCCTCTCGAGTATCTTGAAAGGCCCAATAAACCCTGGCGATAACTTCCCGCGCTTGTCGAACCTGACCACTCTCCTCTTAGGCATCACCTTCAAGAAAACGTGATCCCCAACCTCGAACTCCAAGGGTCGACGTCGTACATCCGCATAACTCTTCGTCTGGGCCCACCGCGGAGAAGACGGGTCACGCATCAAGCTCACCTTCCTGAGGTGTCTCTATCAAGATCAGACCAGTGACGGAGCTCTTCCCACCCTCATCCAACATAATCTGATCTACATGGCCTCCCATACAATGCCTCATACTATACATCTATATACTCACTGATAACGTTGTTGCAGCGACTTCCACTAAAGGAAAGTGCTCTTCCCAACCGCCCTACGCATTCCCAGGACGTACGCCTCCCAGCACGCCTTCCATCACCGATACCCTCTCAGATCACCCATCCGGTTCGAGGGTGGAACGCAGACTCATAGTCACCGTGTGCCTACAGCCTTGGAAACTCTTCCAAAAGTGGGCCAGAACCTCGGGTCCCTATCCGACACCATGGATACCGGTACTTCATGTACCTGATCTTTCTCCCCGAATACAACCTGGCAGACCTTCCACATGGTCATCCGCACTGCCAGAAAATGTGCCGACTCTCGTGAGCCATCCACTATCACCCATAACAATATGCCTGCTGCATCCGTGGGCAAGTGGGTCATGTGCAAGTCCATCGTGACGTGCCTCCCACTCTCCCACTACCCACCTCCAATGCATTTAAATAGCCCCGTCGCTTCCTGCTCAGCCTAACCCGTCGACACATGTGAGACACTGCCGAACAAAGTCCCCGCCGCAGCCCTTCATCCCACTCAAGACATCGACGACGAAGATCCCGCAGCATCTTCGTACACCGATGCAATCTAAAATCGAGAGCAAGGAAACCCCCGAGAATCTCCTCTCTCTCACCTACAACTGGGAACCACTACCCGCCCCTATATCGAAGACTACCATCTACGTGAACTGTCCAGCCCTCGTCACCCGCACTGACCAGACTCTAGCCCCCGACGGACACCTACATTCCCACGTCCCGCCACTAGACTCAATCACCGGGCTTCACCGCAGAGACCTGGGTGTAGCCACTAAACCCTTTGATGCTCTCGAGCGTGCTTCGCCCATCAGAAATCCCAACCTGTCCCACAATCTCGAGCATCCGCCACTCCCGAGAAGCTATACTAGCCAACGCTCCTCGTGACTTCCGATTGAGTGCATCAGCCACCACATTTGCCTTACTGGGATGGTAATGCAGCAAGTCATAATCCTCTAGAATCCCATCCGCTCAAGGCTTGCCTCATATTAAGGTCCTCGGGCTGCTGAAAACATATTTCGTAGATTTTTACGAACCGAGTACACTTCGAACTCCTTCGTCGCAAAGCAGTGGCGCAAATCTTCAAGGCGAAGACTACGCCGCCAACCCATGTCGTAGGTAATTTCGTCAGATTCTTCAACCGACGAACCATGGGGTTATCACCCTCCCTGATCAGATCAAACACATCCTACCCTGCCCTCGAGGCATCACAATACACCGGTGCACCGTCCCCCGTCTCTGAACCATCAAGATGGTAGTCAAGTAAGTCTCCTCTTCAACTCCGAATGCCTCCGCATCTGGGCCATTATCCCAATCAAACTCGACCTCCTTCCCGTCAACCTCCAGTCACAGGTGTCGCTATCCCGGGAGAAATCCTCACGAATATCCCGTATCACCCAAATTAATCCCAAGAACCACGTGACTGCAGACTCCGACTCGCCTCCCAACTCATCACTACCGAATTCCTCTCTCCCCGGGTCGACCGACACTCCCGATGCCGACACCACGTGTCCCAAAAATCTCACCCGCATGCTCGAACTCGCACTTACCGAACTTCAAGGCATGTACCGACGGTCTCTCAACAACTCGTAAATGATCCTCGCGATATCTGTTTCTGCTCCCACTCGACCGGGAGTAGGATCAAGATGTCATCCACGAAGACTAATGTACAACCGAGATTCAAATAGGTTAGAATATCCATTTGATAGATCCATGAATGTCACATGATTCACACAATGGCGGGCATCACCATAACCCAAGTGCCCATAACGTGCCCAATCTATCTTAGGGACATCTATATCCTTCTAACCCTTAGCTAATGGCAACTAGCATGGCTGACTGAGTAGACTCGCATTCCTCTCAACCGATCAAACAAATCGTCAATCCTCGCAATGGGGTACCGATTCTTGATCGTAACTCCTGCTCAACTCCGTTTGTAATCAATGCACAATGAAGGGTCTTGTCCTTCTTCACAAATAACCGTAGCGCCCCAATGGTGAAGTGTCGTCTTATGAACCCTTGTCCACAAATTTCTCCAGAATCGACTCGAAATTCTCAGAATCAATCGGTGCCATCCATGAGTCATAGAGACGCGTATACCGTGGTGTAACTCAAGATCGGTCTACTACCCTCCCGGAGGCAAATCCGTAGCTCATCCGGGAAAACATCCACATACTCGCATACTACTCGAGGTAGATCGAAGTCCTGTCTCTCCGTCCCCAGTAAGGCTCACTACCAACTCCGCTCAACCGTCTCCTCGACACCTCCGGACTCGTGATACCGTCTGGGCAAACGTCATGCTTGTCTCCTAAATACCACACGAGTACCGCCCCGCGTGCAGCGGTAACCTCCCACGCCACAATCGATAACGGCCAGGCCGCCGCCGGGCCACCCATCCTCAGATGACATCGAACTCTAACATGTCCATGATCCTCGTGTCCACCGTGAGTAGAGTCCCTCGAGATCTTCAACTCGCAAACCTCGACATATCATCCTTATTCTCGCCCCTAATCTCTGTGGGAGAATCTGGCACAAAGGCCTGTCTCAACCCTAAGCCCAACTCTCTACGTCATATCAGTCTCCAACCATGGAATCCATATCCCAGGCGAAGTCCTACAATCCCGGTCTCGAATGGACAACTTCAAATTTCATTCTCAATCTCTCTAACATCGCCAAGACTATGGCCACGCTATCACGCAACTGCTACCAGAACCTAGTCACATAATCCATCACGCTCATCGCCCGTCAGCCTCAGAACTCTTTGAGCCTCTCTATCTCCGAGCATTTACCCATGAGCAAATTCCTAAAACTCGCCCATGTCACGCCTAAGTCTCTAGAAGTCCTTGCCCATTTCCACCATACTTGGGCCTCACCCTCTAGCTAGAACGCAGCTAGTCTAATCCGAGTCGCACTGGGGGTTGCACTCCATAGCCTTCTAACATCTCTCGACTGCATAAACCAATGGTCCAAGAACATCTGATCTCCCTCCCGTGAATGCTCCGGGAGGATGATGCTCTAAACTCCTAGAGGTTACTTAGGGTCCCTCTCCACTCACCTCAGCTATGCTACCATGACAGCTCACAACACTCCACACCCAAGAAAGGCTCATCGATCAACACGACCTACCGGGCAAATGCCTATGGTGCCCGACTCGCACTCCCGTGGACGCCCACGCCTCGCTCTGCTTCTTCACCATCTACACAATTAACACTGCTAGCTTAAATCTCAATACAAAGATTCTAAGGCATAAACACAAATTTCGAGACACTAATCATACACATAAATCAGTGTATACACATTGTCCTTGCATTTACAGGTAATACAAGGCAATCAATTTTGCATTTAAAATATTGTTTTCAACAAACATTTTATTTTCGAAAATTTCATTTTTTGAAATTTTATTTTTCGAAAATTTTGTCTAATTTTATTTGATTTTATTTTATTTAATTAAATATTTAAATTTTGTTTTTCGTTTTTTTTTTCCAATTATTTCCAGCTATTGGAAACGTCCAAAAACATATCCATGTTTTTTTTTTTTTCAAAAATACTTATTTTACTCTATTTTCTTAAATTTTACAACTTGTAAAACCTTAGAAAATTATTTTCTTTCACTTTCATAACCGAATAAATTTATGAAATTTATTTTCTTCACTTTATCATTTTCTTTTTTCATTTATTTACTACTGGAGACACAAAAAAAAAAAAAATACTTATCCATATTTTTTTTCCAAGCATACCCAAATAAATTTATTAAATCTTATTTTATCTCAGTTTTCTTCTGGCCACACACTCGTAAAACGAAAAACCAAATTTTTTTTTCTCCTCAATTTTTTTCGCCTCCATCGTAGCCTTCTGTTGCTCTCCGCATGCAAGAACTTAAATATCGCATCCACACAACTCAAAACTTTTATGAGTTCAACTATGTAAATCGATTAAAATTTTATTTCTTCCCAAATAAATTTATTATAATTTATTTCATTTATTTTCTTCAGCTTTTACCACTTTAAACCCTCAAAGTATTCTAACACCTTAAAAATTTTTATTAAAAATTCTATTTTGTCATCTCAATAAAACCAAATAAATTGATTACAATTTATTTCATTTCCAAGCATAATAATCAGAACTCCTAAGATTTGTTTTCCAACATAATAAGTGCTAATTACCTGGCACCCAAACATCATAACATATCACAAACCATGTTATAAACATCATTCATACATGATCACACAATCGGGAATCACACAAACACACCAACACATGCATGCAAGGTCCTAGTTTGTCCCAGATTTCTAGGTAATCCCATACCTACGCTCAACATCGAACCACACCTAGTGGTGATGTTCTTATACCTCAAAGACTATGGCCTAAGCCCAAATCCCCTCAAGCCCTAGGTAGCCGTATACCTAAGCTCTGATACCAAGCTGTGACGCCCCAAACCCGGGGGTCCGTTGACTACCCGTCAACTCCATGGAACACTGGTGGGATGCCTCCCAGACCCGACATTTTTCACGAAAATCAGGCAGAGTCTCCTTTGTACGGGGAGCTCTACCCAAATACAATACCTGCATATTCTGTCCCGAACAGTACAATATAATCCAATATATCCAATAACATGAGTAATACAGCCACTTAGGCCCATAAACAATACTCAATATACATACCAACTATGAATCCAACTATATACCCAATAGTTACAAGAGTTAATATGTTCAGACTATACAACATATATCAAACTTATAGCTCTAATACATGTATAATCAGAACCAAAGCCAATAACCTCGCCTTTCTTCTAATCCCGCCCTAGGATCGAGCCGTCCTCGCACGCTCCCCGTACCAGAAATAACATCCCCGACAAGGTGAGTTAATGTCAAGAGTGGAATCGCCTAAGTGGGCTACTCACCACCTAAGTGCAACAATCAAAATAAACACACATCTGGCAAAATGCATGATCCTACTTGAATGTCTACATGACCAACTCGTAACTCCGAGTCCTCACGACTTCTCTCACACCCCCGCCTAAGCCTCGTATGAGAATTATTGTTTAGCTCGACAACCCGACAAGCAGATATATCAATCGGGGCCATCCATCATCGATATATATTCGCTTGTGACTACCCTCCGATGAATATCAATCACGCTCCGACGATTGGATATTTTTAATTTGACTACCTCCGATAATCAATATTTTTAGACAACCTTTCGAACCATTTTCTGGGGACTATCTCTTCACGACTCACTCCTACACCCTGTGATGTTCCACGCATACAACGCACGTATTTCACCCCACATAAACACTCCTCGTTTAAAATATATAAACATGCATATATTTACAAAGTTTAATTCACACAATCATGTCATGTAAATTAATTAATTTATACATCAAAATTAAATTTCACTTTGGCTAATGATCAAATACGAGCAATTTCACTTGAATTACTCAATCCACACATATTAATTCACAAAATTATTGGTAACACCTGCTTTCCGGAATAGTGAAACCCTCGTTTACTATTCCCGACAAATCACAAATCACTCCGCTCACCTTAGAACCTCGCATTTCCCTGGCCATTTCCGGGTCTCCATTTCAACTAATACAGATTTAATACAAATTTTATAAAATAAAACCCCAAATATCCCCACTCGCTACGGCTGCACATTTGGATTCCATAAAATTATCACTCCGTCCCAAGGCCTGGGACCGATCAACAAATTCTCACTCGCCTCATTCGACCAAACATTTACCGTACTTAAAATAGGATGAATAAACCCAAGTAGGAGAAACTCCCTACCTCTGAGTTTGAGGAAATCCCTAAATCCCAGACTCCACGCGAAACCCTCCGCAGAGCAATTCTCCTTCTTGTCCCGAAGACCGACTATCGATCGCGATTTCTGTGAGAAGTGCCCTCTCTCTAAAAAAAAAAAATCTCAAAATGGCTACTGGATTTCAAATTCGTTTTCACAAGCTTCCTCGTTTAATGAAGAGATATAAGACCGTTGACTATTTTACCTTTGTGACTTAAATCACTCCTATAATGACCATTTCATTCCTTCATTTCCCGTTTGACATTCTGGCCATCTGTCATCCATTTTCCTCATTTTCACTCCATGCCACTTATGGTACATGAGTATGTGTTATATGTGATTTTCGCCAGATTTAAAATCGCTTTTACAAAGACTAACCGCGATGCCTCGAAAAACGTGTAAATTATGACTGTCTTAGAATTCGACGAAATTTTACGTGCTAGCTAGATTTCGCGAGACGATTCCAACGGTGAAATTTGTTTTGTCATCCAAGATCTAGAGAATAAATTACGGATTTCTAACCTGAACATTATTTCAGAACCGAATTATTTATTTTTGCTCCTTTCCGTAAATTGAATTTCTGTCTTACACCCACGTAGGAAATTATCACTACTGCGCCGTCACCCTGCCGAGGGATCACTATTTGTGCATGTGGAGTGTAATAGAGACGACGCTCACTAGAGGTCACTTAAAAGAAAGTTTAGTTGTGGCTTTGGTAGAAAATTTTGTATAACATGAATTAGAAATTGTACATTTTAATATATGTTGAATTAAGGGTGATTTATTAACTCTTTAACTATGATAATATAGTTTATGTATTTTGTGAGTATTGATGCAGGGGCCCAAGTGGCCAATTATTTTACTCGCAAGTGGACTCGGTGTGGTCATCAGAAACCGTTTCGGGATTGTAGTTGTATTTGGGTAGAGCCTCAGATAAATGAGACTCGCCCGATTTCGGGAGTGGTGTTTCAAACATCTGACATCCACGAGTAGTATTCCAAGTGAAGCTGAGGATTCAACCCAGACACCTCCACTCAAGGCCACACTATCACTAGGGTTTTTGGAACGTGCATGTGGTGTTTAAATACTAGGGGGTAGTCTTGTAAATTTAATATCGAGGCGGGGTGGGTAAAATTCATTCTCGCCCTAAACTCGACTCAAGTTTTAAAACAACTTTCCAAACCTAACAAAAACTCGATTTTAAAGTTCCCATACCCGTTCCAATAAGGGCGGATCAAATTAGTTGGGTTCGGGAAAAAATTATCATCCCTATTGACAACTTGCCTGTAAAGAAAAAACTCAAGATTGAAGATTAATACCTATTTCTATTTTAATTGTTAGGACCAAGGGTCCCCAATGAGCCAAGCCTGGGCCGCCCCTGGCAGAGAAATGAGCCCGAGGCTCGAGCCTGCCTGGCCTCAGCCCCTTTGACGGCCATCAGGCTGCCGAGCTTCTTTGACTTTTAAGGCACGTGGCCCAACCCACTCGCCTTATACTAGATCACCGGCTGCCCAAGGTTGGTGGGTCACGGGGCCAAGGTCCCTTGGGCCGGTTCGGGCTGATTGGCCTAACGCTCGATGGGCCTGACAGGCCCAAATCCGACAAGCCTAGTGGGCCTAAAGTCGACAAGCCTGGTGGGCCCAACATCGACGAGCTTGGCGGGCTTGGTGGGCCCACCCCTCCCCCCTCCCCCTCCCCTTCCCCAAAGGTCACATGACCGTTGAAAGTTTGGAACCCCTTTCTCCCTTCCCAATAGTCATGTGACCATTGGAACCCCCTCCACCTTTTTTTTTTTGGTTCTCTCACTTTTTTCTTTTTTTTCTATAAATACTACACATTTTTCATCCAATTAGTCTCTTAATTTCTCTTTTTTCCTCACAAATTCACTCTATTTTCAGAATTTTCTCTTACATTTTTTAATACTTCATTTTCTTCCATTGTTCTTCATATTACATGATATTATTAGGTGCAACAAGCACGTGACTCCAATACTCTGGGATTTAAAGAATTTCACTTCAATCCTCCAATTGAAGAATAACATAATTCTCTACCCTACTTTTCTTTATTTGTTACATTTTATTTTGATTCATCATTTTTTTTAGTATAATATTTTATTAATAATTTTAATATGGATGGGTGCATATGCATCTTCTTCTAGTCCATGTACATCATCAAGCAAAAATTTTAGTTCAAATATATGGAATTTTTTATAGAATAGAAATAATTTTAGAAAATAAATAAAAAATATAAAATTTTAGAGCAATTTAGTAGTGGATCAAGTTCGGGTACAAGTCATCTAAAAACATAATGAACATTGTAAAGCTAAGCATAATGTGGATATTAGAAATTATATGCAATTAAGTAAAGATGAATATGGAAATTTAAAAACATTTTCTTACGATTTAGTTTTCATTAATTAATGATTGACATATTATCAAAAACAACAATCCTTTTAATACGATTTTAAACTCATGATTATTCAAAAACAATTTAAACATTGATTAATCCTCAAATCAATTGTTGGTCCGGAAATATTGTTAAAAGATGTATTATGAAAAATTTTCAAATAGAAAGAGAAAATTTTAAAAAATATTTTGCAAATTTTGACTGAAAAATTTGTTTAACATCTGATATTTGGACATCTTTAATGCATAGACGCTTTTTTATATATTATTGCTCATTATATAGATAATGAATGAATATTAAATAAAACAATAATTTCATTTAAAACAATAAATACTCTACATAATGGTAAAAATATAGCAACTTTAATAAATTATGAAATTATAGATTTGTATTCACATAAAATATTTATACAACATTGTGATAATCCTTCTTAATAATGATGCAAGAATACAAAGATTAAAAAGATTTTGCAAATAAAGAGGATCATGCAAATTATTTCACGTGATGTTGTTGTGTGCACATATTTTAAATTTGATTGTAAAAGATGGATTAAAACAAGT
>JAEQBH010002470.1:0-110507 GCA_016808115.1 Tetrastigma voinierianum | reverse complement strand
GATGGTTAGAGGCTCTTTAACTTAATCAATGGTTTCAAGTATGATTCTAAAAATACAATTGTGTTCTATGATAAGTCCTTGTGATCCCCCAACTTGTATATAGATTAGTTTTAATATAATATAGTTGAAAACCGTCTGATCTAACTCACTTTTACTAGGACATGTACGCCAAAGATTTACCACCGAATGTGCTCAATGCTTGTTATGCACACGACAATCAAAGTTGCCGTAGTTATTTATTTTTAGGGCGTTGCTAAATGACACCACTTATGTCAAAAAAAGAAAAGGTCACCATAATTTTATAAAGGTAGTGATTTTTATCATTTATTATAAGGGAGGGAAAAGCAGGTAGGGTATTTATATCATTTAATTTTATACTTTC
The DNA here is from genome assembly GCA_016808115.1 of Tetrastigma voinierianum. Classification (NCBI taxonomy): domain Eukaryota; kingdom Viridiplantae; phylum Streptophyta; class Magnoliopsida; order Vitales; family Vitaceae; genus Tetrastigma; species Tetrastigma voinierianum. The sequence continues at coordinate 110,125 of JAEQBH010002470.1, read as the reverse complement.
CAAGTTTACCCTTAAATTAAAAATTTCTATTTCTTTGGAAATGGTGTCTCGATACCATGGTGTCGTGAGCATGTAGAAACCCCGAAAATTGAAATTTTCAGAAAATGGCAAAACAATAAACTCTGTCAATAATAATAATAATAATAATAATAATAAATTATTGTGAATGGTTCATAAACCTAAAAATTCTAGATTCGATTTGACGAAACGTGACACCGTTTGATTCGCCTCGGCAAATCTAGTTACCAAAAAATTTCCCGCTGACTGGTGATAGTCGATTTTGACGATTTCGAGGTAATCTGACGCTTAAGGATTCTCCTAGTGGACGAGGATTTTTACGAATCTCAGAGTTAGAAATAACTCAAGTTAAGTCTTTCATTTAAAATAATAAATTGAATTTTTGAACATGAGTCAAAATAAATTGTTTTTGTAGAAACGAATCCAAACGAATCGTGATGACGCATGGCTCTTTACTCATCAACTCTTAAGTCAAGATAGACAAAAAAGGAGGGAAAAAGTGGAAAGGGGATTTTATCGGGTTTCATCCCGAGTGAGAGGGTATAGGTGAGAGGAGAAGAGAGGGCGTGTAGACAGTAGAAGCCCAACTTCTCTCTCTACGATCTACGAAGATTGCATTCGCTTCCGTGACAAAGGCGTTTGGTGTCGAGTACTCCTACGAGGGCGCTGCCATGCAGTCACTGTCTGTAAACCCAAGTTTTGCCAAGGTTTTGCGCGGGTTTGGGAAGTCGAGCCAAGTCTTCGCGAAGTGTCTCGCAGTAACTCAAGTTGTTGCTCACGCCTGCTATGCAGTAAATTCTTCCTACTTTGGTTATTTTTCATTCTAGGGGCTGTTTGGTTGAGTTTTAATGCCCTAAGGGACTGTTTGACTATTTTTGCCCTAAGGGGCTGTTTGGCAAAATAATGGCTGCGTAACAGTGCCCTCGTTTTGACCCTCATATGATCCAGGCTTTGGGGTTGGATTTTGGTTATAAAAGGAGAATTTGGGACTGGGGCATCCTTCAAGGAAATCAGAGCCCTATTTGAGAACTCGATGTTAGGATTTTGAACAGCCCAAATCGACATTTATAACCCAAGTTATGGTCCGTTCTTCCAGATCTACAAGTTGTCCCTGTTTTTGTGCGTAACCTATTGTCCGCCATTTTTGAATTCGATTTTCGCTGGGGAAAGTTGAGAATTGGACTACTGGTCCCCGTTTGAAATTGTATCCATATTATGAACTTGATGTTAGGATTTTCGGAATAAAATTCGACCTTTATAACTCAAGTTATGGTCCTGTTATGATTTGCTGTGGCTGCACTAAATGCTTTTTATCAATTTAGTCCTTATTTTCACACAATCGTGTATATGATCAGTATATCACGTTTGAATCAGTGATATACTTGGTTGAAATTGTGGTAAAAGTCAAATTTGGTGTTCTAATGGTTTGACTTGATATGTTTTTTTGTATGAACAAGGGCCATTATTATTTGGTTGTAGGCTATTCAGACATGGTGTCATAATTAAGCCTAGAGTATAATGTAAGTCATCATGATTTAGATGACTTTGGGATGTCAATATATGTGTATAATATGTTGACATGCACAGTGGCTCTCTCTCGGAAATTGTATGTTAATTGATTATGATTGTCCAAATGATGCATGGGGTATTATGCATGGTTTAAACATCTATATATCACCATCATAAGATGACATGGGGTGAGAATGGAATGGCATAATTGCATTCGGCTATGCACTCCGGGACATCGTGATTAAATGCAAAGGCAAAAATGGTCATAATCATTCATCATTCTTGTGGGTGGGTGGTGAGCTTCTGTGATTTTTGGACCACGCCCAACTAGTCTCACCGTGCATTCCATAGCTTTGAATAAAGTTGTTTTATCGGAGATTGCCCAATGCTTTGAATAAAAAGCGGTTTATCAAGACCGCCCAATGTTTTTGATTAAAGCTTAATCTGGAGACTATCAAATGCTTAACAAAGCCGCTTATCGGAGATTTTCCAATGCTTTTGATTAAAGCTATTTTTATCGAGACTATCCAATGCTTTCATCAAAGTCGCTGCATTCTGAGACTATCCAATACTAATGTCGTTTATCCGAGACTTGCCCATCGCTTTTTGAATAAAGTTGCTTATCTGAGATCATTCAATGGCTTTAATAAAAGCTGTTTATCTGAGGATGTCCACGGAGTTTTAAAACAAAAAGCTTTTGTTTTAGATAAAGGGTCATCAGGGTGAAACACCACGATGCTTTACACTCGCATAAGCATGCAAGGGAGCTCCGTGAGGACTCATGTTAAAGGCAGCCGGCGAGCACACTCATTCATGGTAATGAGGCACCTCAAAAAGCAGAAAATGCATTTTACTTGTAATGTTTGATCGCAGGAACACACTGTAATGTGCACTTGCTGGGAGTACTCTTGTAGCTTCACCCCCACTGAAAGCATCGCTTCACTGGTCAGGATCCTCTGTGCAATGTGTGAGGTGGATCTGCTCACCAAGGCTCAGAAGCAGAAGAAAGCCTGTCATGGGGCTTCTTAGAATTCTACCTTTTGTAAAGAAGCTTGGAACAAACTGCTATACTTGTATTTTGTGTAAAAAGAATTATAAAATACTTTGGAACAAACAGAGTTTCTAATTTGTATTATTTGTAATAAGAAAGTTGCATTAAACTTTGAGACTATGGTACTTTAGTCCCAGATATTATGTAATGTGAACTGAAGCATCTGGGGCTAGTGCCACTTTCACTCATAATTGGACCCAAAGAGGTCATTTATATTATATCAAATATGTTGCCGCTTTTGTACAAGTTGTATTGGTAGAGCCCCGTACAAAGGAGACTCGGGTCCGATTTTCTTTCAAATCATGGGTCCCGAAAAGGACACACGAGGTGGTGGCCCAAGTTACCCGACATCCACGTGTCTTCCGTCGGTTAATGTGTCACAACTGACCCCGGCTTCGGGTGTCACAAATCTGATTAGAGCCAGTAAACGATTACCTAGGAGCTTCGTGGAATCCTAGCCAAGTTCGTCCCGATACTAGTCTGCCTCTCATCTAGATATTAAGAGTCTAGGCACGAATACCTAGGACTCGTTGGGCATGGGGTTAGATCATTACACGTGGGGTGCATTATATGTTTTGTGTCTCTAACATGCTCAATGTTCGTGTTACAAATTGCTTGAAATATGCTTCTTACGACAGATATATAGTAAATGATGAACACTAGTGGTTAGAGAACATAACCTTGGGGCCTCTCGAAAAATAAATGAACATGATAGTCCGGGAACTGATATTAATTAGTGTTTGGCATTATGCACCACTAACGAAATCAAGAAAAAGAAATCTTTAATTTGCTATTTCTGACATATGTGTAGATGGAAAGCCGAGGAAGCGGACATGAGGTCGTTCACGTGGCACTAAGCCAAGCACCACCCGGTTTTCATCAAGAAGCCTTTATGTGAGGCTATGGTGCGCCGCTTACCATCAATAAATAAACTAGTGCACTGGGGTTAGGAGGGTCGAGTAACCTCCAAAGGTTTAAGGCGCATCATCCTCCGACATTCATGGCAGTGGATCCGAAGTGGTGGCCGACCATTAGTCTCGGAGCTAGGTGTAGAAAGTTCTTTATGGCTACGAGATCACCTCTTATGCTACACCTGATCCGACTAGCAAGATTTCAACTAGAGGGTGAACTCTAGGTGTGGTGGGATTAGGTTAAACCTAGGATTGAGGCATTTGAGCCCAGGAGATTTCCGAGAGCTCTTCATGAGCAAGTTCTTCCCAGATTCAGTAACACGCCTAAGGCTCAAGAGTTCTTAGAGTTGAGACAGGGAGCCATGAAAGTGATGGAATATGTGGCCAAGTTCACAGGGTTAGCCTGTTTTGTTGATGATTATGTGGCCACAGACATGGCCAAGGTAAGGAAGTTCGAGGATGGTCTAAAGTTATCCATCCAAAGTGTGTAAGTGTCAAGGATTTCTCATTGTGATATGAACCTATGGTCGTGGACACTGGTGGCCATAGAGAGAAATATTGATGACGCAAAGAACATCCGTGATGCGGGTGCTAGTGGGAAGAGGAAGGAGAGTCAACCTTCTTCTAGCACAGGGAAGAAGCAGAGGACTTCTACTCCACAGTAGTTCAGGGGCAAGGTCGTAGCTATTAAGGCCAAGGCCAAGGTAGGGCTACTAGTCAGATAAGGGCTGATGACATGCTATCATTGTCACTAGCCTGGACACTTAAGACGGGATTGCCCCCAAAGGCAGGGATTCCAGAGTGTTATGATACTATAGTCCTAATCATCAGTGGGATGCCCATAGACACTGTTTGTTCCTTCTTTCCTCGTAAGGGCTTGAGGAAACTTCTCAAGATATCGTAGAAAGTTGCGTAAGCACCTTCGCAAGATAGACAGCCAAAGAGGCCAGAGTATGGGTCTAGGTTAGGGATAGGCACAGGTCGGGACTTTAGAGACCCAAGGATGTATCTATGCTGTTGTACCACGTAATCGAAATCATTAATTCGCCGCTATATAAATAAGATGTTTTTGCTATCTCGCCTACGGCGCGGTATTATCTCACTGTGCATCGCATTCATTTATTGTCGATCATGTGTGAGAGAATCGCTTAGAGGTTAAGACCTCGGAAAAGCCATTGTATGTGAGTTCTCCCTTAGACCAAGGTGAGAGTTGATTTGATGCCTGGATTGTGGTGCCAGAGATCTCCGGATTCTTCTCAATGGACCTAAGGGTCATGGACATGTCGTAGTTTCGATGTCATCCTTAGATGGACTGCTGACTATGACACCACAAGTCATCATTGATTGTGATTGGTAGGAGGCTTACCGCCTCTACACACAGATGGCCTGTAGCACAAGCCAGTGGGGACAAGCACGATGCTTTACCCCTGCACCTTGTACGACTCCAAATGGTACAAGCAATCGATGGTCAAGCAAAAGGCTTACCCTCGAGGACGAGGGCAGACATGATCGATCTTACCTTGGTTAGTCGGCGAGTATGAGGATGCTTTTCGATGAGCTACTCGGGATTAACCCTTGTAGGATGTAAACTTTTGTATTGTTACACCCTAGTACGTCACTCCATTTCTATGACTAAGATAGACGCAGCGCTTCTGGCCGACACGCAAGAACTCAAGGTCTAGATACGTGAATTATCATCTCACGCTCCTCACTCTTCCCGGACAAGGGTTTCATTAGGACCGAGCACTTCACTCCGGGGCACTCGTTCTATTTTCTAAGAAGAAGAACAAGACCCTTCAATTATGCATCGATTACCGACAAGAACAGTGGTTACGATCAAGAATCGGTACCCCTTACCGAGGATTAATGATTTATTTGATCAACAGGCACAGTTTATTCCAAGATGATCTTCTGCACGGCGTATCACTCGCTGAGAGTTAGGGAAGCAGATATTCCTAAGACAACGCTTATGGAGCTGGCATCGCATTTAGTTCACAATGATGCCATTCTGGCTGGACATGCTCCAAAATGATATCTACGGATTCCTCATGTATTAGAGATTCCAACCCTACTTAGATCAAGCTTCGTCAGAGTCTCTTTGCGGGATCTATTATTTTGATCTACTCCCAGCCTGAGGGGAGGAGCATGATAATTACTTGAGGATCGTCACTGTGCCCCGTAGAACATTACTAGACGCCGTTCAAGAAGTGCGCAGCTTGGGCTTACCGGGTGGTGAGATTCTTGACACGTGAGCCACACGGATGTATCAAACTTGACCCTGGTAAGGTCGGCGAAGTTATGATTCGGGGAGAGGTCAAGCCGCCTCGAGATATGGAGTTTCTTTTAGATCGGTAGGGTATTACAGAGATTCATCGTAGGATTCTCCTCGATTAGTCGACCTATGACGTGTCGATCCTGAATGAGGTCAAATCTCTGAGCTGAATGACCTGCAAGGAAGGCATTCTAGGAATTGAAAAGGAGGCTTACTTCAGCTCATATTCTAATATTCCTAGAAAGGGGATAGAGGTATACAGTGTATTGTGATGCCTCGAAGGACGGAGTGGGATGTGTTTTAATGCAATTGTGAGGGTCAGGGCTTTTTACAGCTCGATAGCTAAAGAACCATGAGCCGGACTACCCCACAATACGACATGGAGTTAGCTGACTTAGTCTTTGCCTAGCTAGACTTCCAAGTGAACTAATTATCTATACTAAGTGAGCGCCTCGAGGTGTTCTCAAACCACAAAAGTCTCATATGTATCTTTATGCAAATGAGACCTTAATACGAAAAAAGTATGGATGAGTTTCTGGGAGGATTATGATTTCACATTACACTACCATCCCTAAAGCGAATGTGGTATCGATGCACTTGGCCTTGCCGCAGAGCATCAAGTGCGTAGCTTCCTTCGTGAGGGCAAATGCTGTAGACTCGGGGCGCTCAGTTACAAGACGCTGGATCGTGCTCGTGGTACTTGATTCGTGCTACGCAGGTGCCTAATCAACTAAATTTATAATTTGTTGGCTTCCCATCGCCGTAGCTGCGAATTCATCGCTAAAGATAAATGCTCTAGGATCGAACACGTGGATGGGTTTTCGCCTTACAAATGACTTGTATAATGATTCAAATGGTGAGGCTTTTCATTTGATTTTCTGATTTGCATAAAAAAAGTGTGGTTGTTGCTGTCACTGTCGGATCAAAGCAGCTTTTAAAATAAGATGTAAAAGAAGACTCAAGTTTTCGGGTCACTGGGCCTCTAATATGATGGGGTCGTAGAGGTGTCCCTGGTTATTTCGCATTAGTAAGTAAATGACATATATAGTCATTTCCAAACCTGATCTTGTTTAACTTTAAAACTAACTCCCAAGTAGAATATTCCTATTTCAACCATAGCATTTACCGAAAGATTTAATGTCTCAGCTTGAAAATAAAGCATTTAACCTACTTTTGGGCTCAGAATGACATCTAGACGGATGTCGTTGTATCTAACAATAAGAATACACCGAACCTTAAAGCATGCCAAGTATCAATTAAAGAAAATACATTAAATAACATTTAAACCCAGGTTTTGAAAGTTTGAACACAAATACGCCAGCACTGCTTCATGTGAAAAACAGGGGAGGAACACCTCAAACCCACATCAACCAACCTAGCAACCCTCCTCTTCAAGGTTTTGAGGTTTAGCCGAACATCCTTGAGTCATCCTCAAGGGGTGTGGTTCATGTACTTAGAAAATTAGGAAATGGGGAGAGAGAAGCAGAGAAATGGGAACCAAAACAGGCCGTAAATAAACTGTTGCTCAATGAATCAAGCTTAGGGTTACAAAATATTCATAATACGGTTTATATAAATTTCCACAAACATGCGAAAATACCAAACTATCCTAAATAATATGATTACATTGAGGGCAAAAGAGGAATTAATCAAACGAGTCATTCAATCACAAAAAACACAAGACGGCAGAGACTCACATGCACTAGTGAAATTTCGCTTATATAGAGAAATTTTACAGGATAATAAAATTCTCGCTATATAGCGAAAATTCCTCGCATCATAAATAAATTTCTCTATGTAGCGAACTTCAAACATATATGCGAAAAATTTTCGCCATCATTGCGAAAATTTTCGCTATCATTGCGAAATTTTCAAGACACAAAGGTAAAATTTTCGCTATGTCTCGCAAATTTCCATTCCTCCCGCTTGCTTCCTCGGGGTTCCTCTAGCCCCGCATTATTCATCTTCCAAATCGCTATTTCTTCATCCCAGGCTTGATGAAATTGACAACAACCCATACGAATCCCTGTGATATTAGCTCAATTTCGATGCCAAGCTTGAAATGATGGTAAAGGTTTACGAAACTTGCAAAACTACCAAAAACAACCTCGAAACAAAATCAGTAGTACTAAAGGACCTATACATGTCAATCGACTTAAATAATATGATTAGTACGCAAAAAGCACTCAAAACCTATCTTAAATAGGACTCAAAATAGCACTTTTTGGGTACTCAATCACACCCCCAATCGACACACATTGCTAGTCCCTTTAGCAATGCTAAAAATAATGTAAAGGACATGCAAAGGCGTTGCAAAGGTATTTTGTTCAAAAAGTACTCAGACAAGTGAGGCTTTATCTTCAAGATGAAAAATTGGACTCGCACAAAAACCATCATGAGAGAACAATTATATAGAACAAAGTTTCCTCTGTGGCAGGATCAATTCCAAGGTGAGGTTAACCCGAACTTCCACCAAAATCTGCGTTTTAGGGTAACCGCTTGAACCAATAAGCCGCTGCATCCCACCAAAGCTGCCCAAGCACCTCACCACACGGGTCCGCTGAAATGCTACCTTTTTCATCACCGAGCCAAAATAAAAAAAAGCAAAGTCATCAACAGTCTGTACTGTCACCTAAGATACACCTGCCGAAAAGCCAGGAACAAAAGTTATCTCCAGCGGTCATTCACTGTGCTCGTCCCTTGCCCAAATACCACACCCTGCAAATCCTGTTATTCACTGCCAAACTCTACCCATCCAACTGCAGCTAATTGTACCAAGTCAACGACCAAACTAATCGGTTTAGCACCGATTCAAAGGCTTTCGCCATATACCCTTGATCAGATTCTGTTTCAAGGTAAAGTGTCGACTTTTCATTCTCTTTCTCCTTTCTTTTTCTTTTTCTTTTTCTTTTTCTTTATAGAAGACTCATTGGTCCGCTTTATGGGTAACCTAAACCTACATGGTCACAACAAATCTAAGGCCGCCAGAAAGTAAAGGAGGTATTGCAAATTTCAACCTATCGATGAAATGTATGTGTAATCAAGGTGGTGATTAGCTAAAGGCTGATGAACAAGGTTGAATATTTTGGAATTTACAACCAACCAAAAACTTAATCACATGGAACTATTCTAGCATTATGGTAGCATACGCTTAAATTTTCAACCTTTCAAGGTAAGAGCGTAAACACAAAATATAGAGCAAAATGGTTTGCAAAAGTGTAGAAAATGTAACAATGCTATAAGCTTTTGATATAACCAGTGGCTAGCATGTTTAACATAGCTAAACACAATACATACTAATCAATAACAGTAAGATCACGCTACTATCGGGCTAATACATACATACTAAATGGTCCCCATACAAACAAAGTAGGCAAGCTGATAAAGCTTAAACAAAACAAAATATGATAGATGATTATTTCAACTCTAACTTTCCACCCCAACCAGTGCATAATCATGTCTTACCGGGTAGATCGAAGCTAGAGAAGGGAGCTGCGAACACCTCACTCTCAGGTGTAGACGCCTGGATCCTGAATCGCAGCTTGAATGCGGTCAAGAAGACATCCGAGGAGGTCGAGGGAAACCGATACATGACCGGATAAAGAGTAGCGGCTGTGTGCAGCCTCACACGGATCAAGTGAGACCGAGGTGGCTCAATCAAGAAGCATGGCGTGATTCTACGCGAGATTTACCTCGGCTCTGGCCATCCGCTCTGGCCAATGTCGCGGACTGATCCAAAACAGCCTAAGAAACCCTGCGCCGTGATGCCTCGTGGCCTCTCGCGATGTGGGAGGATCGCGCTAGCCTCGTGAGGAGCCGGGTAGCAGATGGTGGAACTGGAGGATAGCAACTGAACCGAGGTCCTCCCTTTAATCTCCACCCTGAACAGCTGCTCACCTCGACAGTCCTCCGTGATAATCATCCACTTAATTCTCCTACTCACCCAGAATAAAGGAGAGCCGGTATGTGATGAGACCGCTTCGATGGACAAAAACCGAGGATAACCTCGTACCGCCCATACGTGGCCCTCCCGAATCCCGCATGCTCTAAGACCTCGGCATAGCCAACTCAACATCAATGTGGAATAGCTCTCCGCCCGAGCCAAGTCCTATGACCTTCTCCGAAGTGTAAATGGCTGCACAAGCTCGCGGAGCCAACCGTAACCCCTCGATATCCGCACAGCCGAGTATAGCCCCGTCGTGACATAATGTCAAGGAACAGTCGTTCAAAGTGGCATGGGTCCGCGAGGAGCATTCGGGCGGGGAAAGCCGCCGGCGGCGAGTATATAGGCTCTACCGTGGTATCTCGAAGCGAGAGAGCGAACCATCTCTAGGTGATGGCCGGTGACCACCGATACCAGGAATCTTCGCTGTAACCACTGCGATCTAGCACTGCGGATATCCGCTACCGCAGTACTCCTGTGGCGCTCGCCTATGATGAACCTAAGCCGCAATCGACCGGGCGCCCTCGGGGATGTCATAAGATGAAAACTCAAGCACCACCCGGAGGAAACCGCCGAGTCATATGAATGGCGCAGCGGAATATCACCGGATCAAATCCCATCAATCTCAATCGCTGTCCGCTTCGCCAATGCCGATATGTTCAGCATGACTCTCCATGGAAGTCTCCGCATGAAGATCGACGTCTCTAGAACGGATCGCAGCCTAAATATCCGCGCCCGATCCCCGGCCTGGGGACAAGGGAGGCGACGAATCCCTGAGTACCGGGAGGAGGCCGCAGTTCTGCCTGGGACCACGAAGACCGGCCGATGTCCGGCCCGCTCAGGCGCTGGCCTCCGGGTGGCCCCTGATGCACAGGAGAAGGGGCCGAGGTCCCACTGGGTTCGTATCGCTTGACGGGGGCTCGTGGCCCGAGCCTCCCGAATAAGGGGTGACCCCAGATTGCGACGTGGTAAGGGCCAATGCAGAGGTGTCTCAGAACCCTTTCGAGCCTGAGAGTGGGCAATGGGGTAAACTGATATGTCGCCACCATTCTCTCAAGGGTACCGAATCGACCGCCTATAATGATGGGCTCACGGTACGAACTATGTCTCGAAGACTCAGTACGTAGGGAGCGACGGCCGCAGCCAGCCGTGCAAAGTGGCTGCAGGACTGCGGGTATGTGGCCTAACTCAGGGTAAAGGCGGCGGCGGTGGATTCCGCGAGCGTGGCGCGCTCGGCTACGCTCATGCGGCGGCCGCGCGTGGCCAGGTGTAGATGAAAGCTCTGTCCGCCGCCACCCGGGCAGTGGCGCACTGTGAGCGTAGAAGCAGGGAGCGTGAGAGGGCTTATGCGCGCCGCGACCGGGGAAGGCTTGAAAGGGAGTGTGAACAAAAATGAAGGGCTGATGGAGTCAAGCCATGGCTTGAAGGGTCTCCCCAAGTCAAAGAGCCGTAGTGGCAAAAAAATTCTCGCAATTATAGCGACCGCATGCTCGCATCACATATAGTCCTAAAATAAAAACAAAATCAATTTAATAAATTAAAATAAATAAATAAAAATAAATTAAATTATTAAATCAATATATATAAAATTTTTTCTTTTTTTGGGGAAACAAAACTAAATAAATAAAAAATACTAAAACCGAAATTAACTAAAAATTGATCAAAATAAACTAAAACCAATATTTTTTCTTTGAAGTCATAGCTGTTTCTCAAGTGGAGACCAAACCAGCCTCAAATGGGCAGGACAGCCTCACATGGAGGATCACGAGGGGAATCTCCTCCTCGTTTTCGCAAAGCAGGCCGTGGCAAGATGTGGCTTCACTCTTGCCCACGACCTTGAAATCACTCCCATTATCCTTTGGTCGAAAGAATCTACCCAAATGCTACTGGGGTATGCCCGATGAACGATGAATGGTCCGATCCACTGGATTTAAGTTTGCTCTAAAGGTGGAGTTTAGAATCATACAGAGGACTGTCCCCCCTTTTAAGTTCTTGCAAGTTATCATCCGATCATGCCATTTTTTCGATCTTTTCAGAATCTTTGAGTCTGGGCAGGCATCATTTCGTAGTCTCCAACCCACGACCATGAATCTTTCGAGTCCTACTCTACTTAAATCCATGTTCACTGATCGCCACCATGCTTTGTACTCGATTTCCACTTGAAGATGGCATGCTTTGCCATAGACTAAACAATACGGGGACATTCCAAGAATCGTTTTGAAAGTCAAGCTCGTAGCCCACGTTGAATCAAGCGAATTAGGACCAATCTTTTCCGTCATTGCTCACCTTCATTAATGGTCTTTATCTCCCCGCTGGCAAGCTCTACTTGACCATTTGCTCGAGGATGGTGTGGTATTTCAATTTGTGTTTTAACACCATATTTAGCCATGAGGCTGGGGAAGACTTGTTACAAAAGTGTGAACCCCCATCACTAATAATGGATTTTGGGAAACCCCAAACCTGAAAGATGTTTGCCTTCAAGAATTTGAGCACCACCCCGTGGTCATCAGTTTCAGGGATTGCCTCAACCCATTTAGGATACATAGTCTACCCCACCAATATGCGAATGCCCATAAGACGTAGGGAAAGGTCCCATAAAATCGATGCCCCAAACATCAAATAAACAACTACTAAAATTAGGTCAGTGGGCATCATATGACGACGACACTCTCCGAGCCTCGCATCTATCACATATCTCTAAGACATTCACGAAACTTCTTTGAAAAGAGAAGGCTAGTAGAAACCAGACTGCAACACCTTCATTGCTGTCTTTTGAGAAGCAAAGTGACCACCACAGGCACTCTCATGGCAGTGGCTTAGAATTCCCTGTTGCTCTTCTTCGTGCACACTCTAATTAACTGGACCGCACAGATTTAACAAGAAAGGCTCTTCTTCCCAATGAAACGGATCTCACAAAGAAATACTTTCCTATCTTGAGCCTCCTAATCGCCCAGTTTCTCCTCGTTGCTAGAAATCGGGCAATGTGAGCATACCGGGAGCATTCTCCAACCGCATTAGAGATTCTTCAAAGAAATTTATCGCTGGGATGGGGGCTATGGAGTGTCAAGTGGCTACGTCAATCTCGAAAGATGGTTTCCGCTTACAAAATACTCACTCCCCTGTCTTAATTTGCAAATTGAATTTCGGGCTGTGGCTAGGAACTCCATCTGATAAGTCTTTTGCTCTTGGCATTTTGCTGGTTAGGAGTATTATTTGAAAGTTTAATGATCTCGTGAAAAATGACTATATCGTACCCAACTGGGTACGCCAATTATAAGGCATGCACTCACGCCAACAATTCTTTCTCTCAGAGTAGTATAGTTCCTTTGTGCTTCATTCAAGGTTTTGGCTGCGATAATGGGACTACATATGTTTTCCACCTTCTTTGTTCAAGAACTCCGCTCCAATAAAGAAGATCACTTCCATCACACATCACCTCAAAAGGCAACTCCGCCAATCGGGTGCTCGCATTTATTTGGTGCAGTTGGTTAAATGGGACCTCAAATTTCTCTTCAAAGCTCTTGACATCCCCCGTCCCAAGCAAATTTAGCATCTTTCAAGTAGCTTATAAGAGGGGGTTTAGCAATCTTCGAAGTCCTTGATAAATCTCCCAGAAAGCCTCGCTTGTCCAAGGAATCGTCGACGCTTTACATTTGCTCGAGAAGGCATTGAAATAAGTTCAATTTACTATTAACTTCTATTCCCCGTCGAAATGACATGCCTCTAGCACAATACTGTTCAACATAAATGGCATTTCTCCCCAATTAAGCACCAAGTTCTTTTCACGCATTCGCGGGTGATGTAAATCTCAAGATTAGCTCTGACATTCTTCAAAGTCACCTCGCATACAAAGGATGTCAATCCATGTAGATTTCATTACGCGCCCACCATATCGGCCGAACATACTAAGTATACACCTCTGGTTGCGGTGGGCGTCAGAAGACCGTAAGGCATCTCGTAGGCATAAGTTCCAAAAAATGGACAAGCAAAGGTGGTCTTTTCTTGATCTGTGCAATCACTATCTGAAAGTACTCGAATACCCATCTAAAAAGCAATAAACGGGTGTCCGTAAACTCTCTTAAGAAGTCGGGATCAATGAAGGGCAGCGGGAAAGTGATCTTTTCATCGCGACAGCCCCGTAATCTATGCATACCTCCATCTAAAGGGTAAGGCTGGTGCATTATCCTCAATCTCCCTTTTCATTTTTAACAAGGGTCACCCCGACTTCGGGCACCACCCGGGTCGGGCTTACCCAGCGCTATAAGATACTGGGTAAATGATACCATTGGCAAAGAACTTCCGTGGACTTCACCCGAACTACCTCCCCGCATGAGGATTCAACCTCTCAGGTCGCTCAACAACTTTAAACTCTCTTCTAAATAAATGTGGTGGTGCATTGCCGGGCCGATGCTCTTTAAATCAAATATTTTCCACCCCAAAGTTTAAGCCGTTCATCTGGAGGGAGGTGAAACAGTTGTCTTTCATAGAGAGTGGTCAAGAAGTGATTTATATTACAACTCGGATTAATCGCTTGTTTTCTTCCAAAATGCATATTTTACCCCCACAAAGTGTGGGTTTGAGATCCAAATTCGTTGAGATTCCTTTCCTCTTTTTCCAATCGCAAAGGTAGAATTTCCACCTTTTTTCTCCAGCATCCCTGCAACAGGCTCATGCATTGAGGTTCCTGTTGCTCTTCAAGGCACTCACATAACCTCTGGGTTAGCACATCTTGCACTTGCTTCTCATTAGCCTGCTCTTCAAGAATTGTATCTGGCTTATGTAATTTTTCGTCAAATATCCTCCATCGGTTGTATATGCCTTTTACTCCAAACTAAGATACTGAAGTTCCAAAAAGTCATATTCCCAAAGGTGAGTTGCATAACCCCATTTCTAGAATTTATAATGGTATCTGGAGTACCAAGAACGGCCTTCCCAATATGATGGGTGCCATACCGCCCCCATCGCACCGCCTCGTATGTCATACGACAAAACTAATCGGATGCAGAATTTGTCCACTTGTATTAAAAACATCCTCACGGGTCCCCTCGTATTTTAATAGACCCATTCCAATAGAGACAAGCAGGGATGGGTGCGGGCTTGGCCCCAACCCAAGTCGCTTGTACATGGAATATGGCAAAGAGGTTCACACTAGCTCCCAAGTCTAGTAGTGCTTTTCTATACAAGTGCCCTCGATATTAACCTGAGATCAGACATCCCGTCCTTATATTTCTCACGTAGGCAGCCCTGGCACCAATGATAAGACTCACTGGGCTTGGTCAAAAGGCCTTTATTCACATTAAACCTCTTTTCACCGCATACAAGTCCTTCCGTACCCCAGATACGTGGGGGACTTGTCATCGCGTCAAGAAAGAGGAATGTTAACCTTCACTGTCATAGCATTCTAAAATTTCAGCTCGTTAACTGGAATTTTTCCTTTTCGAAGTGCCCACGCGGGAAAGCTGGCGGGGGTACACCGTTTCACCTCTTCCCCGCCGGTCGTTCCTCCTCGGTGGTTCAAACGACCGTGAGCTGTTGGTTCGGGCCGCCGGTCTCGCTACCACTTCGAGTCACTACTACTTAACTTCATAAATTCTGCATCGGGATCATCGCAGCCTATCTCATGCATTCCTTCTGGGGGCTAGCTGGTTCCGGGAAGGAATTTCCCTTTTTCAGACCCTCGCCGGGCCGGGTTAGACAACAACCTCGGAAATCTCGTAATGCATACCGTCCAATTTTACTGAAAGTGAGCCTCGACCGCTCAATTTTTTTGATTAGTTTCAACATTCAACACCTGTTCCTCCACAAACGTGCCTACTACTCGCTTTTAAATTTAGAATTGCCCGCTCAACAGAGAAGAAGGTGGAGGCCGCCGCCGTCAGGGCGCCAGGTGGAGCCAAACTCCGCCGGGCCGTGCTCTGGGATGCGGTGGTTTCGCTTCCATGATAGGTTCGATGATTCCAATCGGGGGTTATAGGGTGGGGCCGCATAAGGAGCATTCAGAGGTGGTTTATTTCAATTCCAAGACACGGGCATGCCAGATAAGTTCCCATCAAGGAACTAATGATAGTGTCTCGTGACGGCCGCTGACCGACACCAAAACAGCCGGGCGAGATGCAGATCCATTCACTCGCTTGCACTTCATGTCGATTTCTCATTTCAAACTCCTCCAACTCGTCAAAGTGGTCGGCTTGCTTTCATCTCCTCAGATCTTCGAAAGTGCATAAATGCTCCCTCGTGGGTTTAAGGCCTCACTCTCTCTCGCTCCTCAGATTCGTTCATCCCATGCCTTGAGGTTCTCGCCCACATAGCCTCAAAAAAAGTCCATGGCCTCATCCCGTTCTTGCTCGTGAAGTCCCTCCACACATGGTTTCCGCATTGCTTCCACGGCCGAGACATACCATCATAAAAGCGGACACCACAAGCATCCATGTATCAAACCCATGGTGTGGACATGCACCGGGATGGTCTCCGGCGAATCTCTCCCCAACACCGATAAAAACTTCATTATCGTAGGCCGAGGGCAAGTGTAGATTTGCCTTCAAACCGTTGGTCTCGTTGTATCGGGGTGGCCTTCGTACCAAATTAAGATCTACCACTTCTAATCGTTTTCACGCTGAATCCTGAGCCACCCGCCTCTGTTTTTGTCAAAGGGAATGCCTTCACCAAGTAGGTCCATGTCGACACACCTTCTTTAAAAGTAGTGAGCCACCCTCGAACCCTGATATGCGATATGGATTTTCATTCTCCATTCCATGAAAAGCTAGCTAGGCAAAATGACAGGGTCCTTAATCACACATCATCACAGGTGGTATGCGACGCAGAAGGAGCACTCACTCTAGAGGGTGTATGTGGTCTCTTGGTCAATTCTATATGCCAGATTCACCCTGGGCACCTCGCTGACTTTGTCGTTCTTCGTGTGGGAGGGATCCATTGCCTCATCAGGTAATAATCGACTTCACAACCTTGTTCAACTGCGTACTAATTTTCAGAATCTACCCGATATACTTATCCCGGAAGTGGATGCATAACATTCGTGGACACAAAAGGACAAAGCAAAGAGCAACAATGTGGTTTTACAAAAGATCACCAAGTAATAAAATAAAGTGACCGCATATACCTAAAATAAATTTCTCGCCAGTTGGATCGCCGAGTAAAAAAACTTGAAATTCTAAACAATGAACTTCAAAAAGGTTTAAAGTAGTCACCAATACTTGTAATTTAGGATTACAAGTACCCATCAACTCATCATCCTGAAGAGCACCATCCCGCAACTACGCCATTTGATTCATGCGCCACGCAGGGTGCCTAATCAACTAAATTTATACTCTGTTGCTCCTACTACCGTAGCGCAACTACTACGATAGCCACTTTAGGATCGAACACAGATGAGTTGCCTCACACAAATGACTTATAATGATTCAAATGGTGAGGCTTTCATTTGATTTTCTGATTTGCATAAAAGTGTGGTTGTTACATCACTAAGCCGACCGAAAGCGCTTAAAATAAGATGTAAAGAAGACCTTGGAAGTTTCGGGTCACCAGTCTCTGCATGATGGGCCAGAGGTGTCCCCTGTTATTTCTCGAGACAGTGTAAATGACATATAGTCATTTCAAAACCGGATCTTTGTTTAACTTTAAAACCAACCCCAAGAATATTCCTATTTGAACCATAGCATTTACTGACATTTAATGTTCTCAGCTTGAAAATAAAGCATTTAACCCATTTCCCGGCTCAGAATGACATATAATGGATGTCGGCAGTATCTAACAATAAGAATACACTGAACCCTAAAGCATGCCAAGTATTGACCAAAGAAAATACATTAAATAACATTTAAACCTAGTTTTGAAAGTTTGAAACACAAATACGCAGTATTTGCTTCATGAAAACAGAGGAACACCTGCAAACCCACATCAACCAACCTAGCAACCCTCATCTTCAAGGTTTTGAGGCTTAGCCGAACATCCTTTGAGTTGTCATCCCCTTAAGGTGTGGTTCGCAAATTCTCAGAAAAATTAGGGAAATAGGAGAGAGAAGAGAGAAAATGGGAACCAAAACAGGGGTCGTAAATGAAACTGCGTTCAATGAATAGTTAGGTTACAAAATATTCATAACATGGCTTATATAGCCCCACAAACATGCGAAAATACCAAACTTTCCTAAATAATATGATTACATTGAGGGCAAAAAGAGGAATTAATCAAAATGGAGTCGTTTGAATCACAAAAAACACGTCGTTAATTTCACTATGCACAGTAAATTTCACTATATAGCAAAATTTCTCTATGATAGCGAAAATTTCGCTATATAGGGAAATTTCGCTATATAGGGAAATTTCGCTATATAGCGAAAATTTCGCTATCATAGCGAAATTTCTCTATGTAGCAAAACTTCAACATATAGCGAAAATTTCTCTATGCTTGTGAAAATTTCGCTATCATTGCGAAAATTTTGCTATGTTTGCGAAATTGCCATTCCCCTCCTACTTGCTTCCTGGTTCCTCTAGCCTCGCATTATTCATCTTCTACCGCTATTTCATCCCAGTTCGATGAAATTGACAACAACCCATACGAACTCCTGTGATATATTAGCTCAATTTCGACAAGCTTGAAATGATGGTAAAGGTTTACGAAACCCTCGAAAACTACCAAAAACAACCTCGAAACAAAATCAGTAGTACTAAAGGACCTATACATGTCCATCGACTTAAATAATATGATTAGTACGCAAAAAGCACTCAAAACCTATCTTAAATAGGACTCAAAATAGCACTTTTTGGGTACTAATCAGTACTTTGGGGAGTCTAGTGGCTACACTATCCCTATTGAGCAAAGTGATTGAGTCCTAAGGGCAGGACGTAGAGATAGTGTCTATTAAGGACCTGGCGCTCAAGTTCTGTGACGGGGCGGCCGGACTCATTCACACGTATGATGGACCCTCGATAGGGGACGAGCCAGAAAAACCGGGTTGACAAATCAGCCAGGAGATCCTCAATGAGTTCCATCGCTTCTCGATTTGTTGTGCATCCAGTGGCACGAAGATGTAATCGATCTCGGCCACCAAGATACCCTGAGTGGGATGAAGAGACACATCGGGGATTTTGCTCCACGACGCCCACGCCACGCTGGCAAGAAAGCGCCAAGACCAAAGCGCCAAGAGGCTTCAAATTAATAGAGGCAGCGTGAGTGGAAGTGGGAACATACTTCCATGGATTTTACGACTCAATGCCACTTTATTATCGTGGAAGCATGACGGCAAGGGTGATAGCGAGCTGTGCTCACTAAGTCAAAGACATTTTCTAGCCGTATGGATGACCTTCACATTAGAGTAATTCAAATAAGTCAGACATTCGAGATCGTCTGCCACACATGGAGTGCTAAATTTCATTCATCGTGACGATCGGGGATCCTGTGTTTATGGCTCACTTTTAGAAGAGTTTCCAGAGAGCCATGGGAACACAGTTGATGATAGGCACTGCTTTTCATCCACAAACAGATGGTCAATTGGAGAGGACTATACAGGTTTTAGAGGACATGCTGCGAGCATGTGTCCTAGATCTTAAGGGTAGCTGGGAAGAGCATTTGCCCTTGGTGGAGTTCGCCTACAACAATAGTTATCAGGTGAGTATACAGATGGCACCCTATGAGGCTTTGTATGGGAGGCCATGTCGATCTCCGATTTGTTGGACGGAGGTGGGAGAGAGGTCCATCATAGGTTTGATCTCACCGCTGTAGTTCAAGAAAGAGCTACGCCCATACACCTTACGCGACCCTGCAGCCTGAGGTAGGTGATCAAGTGTCTTCAAGGTGATGCCTAAGAGAGGAGGGAGCAGTTTGGTAAGTGGGGGAAAGTTATTTCTCCTTTCTAGATACATCAGGCCCTTCGAGATACTAGAGAGGGTGGGCACAATTGCGTATCGATTGGCATTATCGTTGAGTTTATCCGGTGTCCATGAGGTATTCCATGTCTCCATGCTCTAGAAATACACTCAAGATCCTACTCATGTAGTGCATTGGGGCAAGCTTATTATTGATACAAATGGGACCTTCGAGGAGGGACATGTGCGTATCATGGATAGGCGGGATCAGGTTTTGCGACGCAAGACTGTGAGGTTAGTGAAGGTGTTATGACAGCATCGAGGAGTGGAAGAGGCAACATGGGAACGCGAGGACAAGATGTGTGCCCCTTATATTTTCTTTGCTTAAGAACGATAAAAGCGTGGGTTTAATCGTCAGCGACATTAAACGACTAGTTTATATGCATGTGATTGTGTACCACAAGAAATGCACGGATTAGGTGTATCTATGTGGGAATTTTGGGATGAATTGTTTTTAAGGGAGGAACAATGTGGAACCCAGAAAAATTAAATTTTCGTTAAAACTAAACAATAAAATAATAATAATAATTAGCCATAATGCTTCCAATGGTTCAGTGGAAGCCCCCAAAAATTCTCTGTATCTTAGATGACAAAAATGTATTTCACCGCTGGATTCGCCTCATCAAATCTAGTTACCTAGAAAATTTTCGAATTCGAGATACTGATTTTTTCATGATTTCAGGTAACAGCGCCTGACTCCTGGGGTGACTCCAGAGATTTTACGAGAACTGAGAGTTAGAAATAACCTGCCAAGTTCACTTTAAAATAAATTGAACTTGAATCTGAGTCTTAAAATAAATCGTTTTCCTGCAGGAATGAACCGAGCGAGGATCCCGGGTGGACATGGCGCTTTAAGAGCCACTCATCAACTTAAGTCAAGATAGACAAAAGCTTTGTAGGAAAAGAAAGTGGGAAAAGGGATTTTTAGGTTTGTATCCGGAGCGAGAGAGAAGAGAGGGTGTGAGAGAGAAGTTCAACTTCTCTCTACGATCTACTTAAGATCTGCAGTCATCCGAAGGGCCAAGGTTTAAAGCTCCGAGTACTGGGAGGGCTACGCATGACGTCGCAACCCAAGTTTCGCCAAGGCTCTCTGTTTTAAGGTTCGAAGTCAGCTTCAGTTCAATATGTTTAAGGAACTTCCTTGTGTCATCGTTTCTCATGCCTAGTTATAGCGACTTCCCTCCTTCCTACTGCGCTATTTTCCATTCTAGGGCTGCTTGATTGAGTTTTAATGCCCGGGGTGGGTCAGTTGCCATTTTCAC
The DNA here is from genome assembly GCA_016808115.1 of Tetrastigma voinierianum. Taxonomy (NCBI): domain Eukaryota; kingdom Viridiplantae; phylum Streptophyta; class Magnoliopsida; order Vitales; family Vitaceae; genus Tetrastigma; species Tetrastigma voinierianum. The sequence goes on along the minus strand of JAEQBH010002470.1, from coordinate 89,281 downwards.
TCTAAGGAGCTATTTAAAATAATGGGTTAGCTGGAATAAGACTCGCTTTCACCTTATATGATGTCCATTCAATGATTTCTGCTAGAGAAAGGAGAATTTGGACTAGTATCCTTCAAGGAAAATTGTAGCCCTATATGAGAATTTTGATGTTAATTAGGCTTTTCAATCACCTCAATTGACATCTATAACTCGTGGTTATGGAACCATTTTCTCAGACTACTGATAGTTTCGCCTTTCGCTTCGCTCTAACCTATCATCTGTATTTTTGGACTGGATTTTCGATCGGGAAAGCACTGATTATCCTTCTCAAAAAAAAGAAAATTGTACTCTTATTAAGAACTCTGATGTTGTGGATTTGAATCACCAAAATCGGACCTCTATAACTCAAGTTATGGTCCGTTTTATTAATTCGCATTGTTTTGGCGTTTCCCTGTTGTTTAATGATTTTCAGGTCCGTATTTTTCCTTTCACAAATCGCAGGCGATCGTAGTATATCATTGCTTGAATTGAGTGGATATAATTTTGTCGAAATTCATGGAAGTCAAATCATGGTGTTCAATGGTTTACCAGAATGTGTTTGTGTATGAAACAGATGGGGTCATCAGATGGCTTGGTTGTAGGCTATTTAGCGGGACATGGTGTCACAATTAAGCTAGAGTATAATGTGTCAATGCGCTTGATTCGCGATGACTTGTAGATGTCAATATATGTGTGTATAATATATCGATATGTATTTGTGGTTTGTTTGAAATTCGTACAAAGCTAAATGATATAGACGTTCAAATGATGCATGGTACAGTATGGTTTAAAATGTCTATATAGCACTCATCATATATGGTACGGTATGTGCATGAACATCACATTAAATGGTGTGCGGCGGGTCATTATCATTCATCATTCTTGATGTGAGCGGGTGGTGAGCTCTAAGATTTAGACTACGTCTTCAACTGAAGTCTCACGGTGTGGCCATATAGCTTTGAATAAAGCTATTATCTGAGACTCGTCTCAATGTTTCGAATAAAATTTTCTTCGCTTATCTGAGACTGCCCAATGCTTTTGATTAAAGCTTAATCGTAGACTATCACAATGTTAATAAAGCGCGGTTTTATTCCGAGACTGTCCAATGCTTTTGAATAAAGCTGTTTATCAGAGATTGTTCAATGACTTTGAATAGTGCTGCTTATCTAGAGATGTCCAATGAGTTTTAAAAACAAAAAAGTTTTTGTTTTTGATAAAGGGTCATTGGCGAAACACTAATGACAAGTTTTTACACTCTAAGATAAGCATGTGAGTGAGCCTATGAGGACTGTGGTTAAAGGCATGTAAAGTGAGTTTGGTTAATTTCATTCATGGCATGTGGTGGGCATTTAAAAAAAAAAGTAGAAAATTACATTTTATTTGGAATGTTTGATTGTGGTAAAATCATGGCATCAGTACGCATTTCCATGAAAGTAGCCTGTAGAGCTGATCTCTACTCGCGTTGCTCACCTCGGTTGCACTCTCTGTGCATGGAGTATGCAGTGTGGACGACACTCATTCAAGGTCAGTAGCTATGAAGAAAGCCTGCTGTGGCTTGTACCACCTTTGTGGAAGAAGCTGGAACAACTAGTTCTCAGCCTGTATTTCTGTAAAAAGAACGAAGAAAATACTTGAACAACTGTTTCTAATTTGTAATATTTATAAGAGTGTTGTGGGGCCTCAAACTGTGATCGACTATAGTAATTAGTCTTCAGATATTCGCAGTGTGATGAGGAACCCCGCTAGCTTTCATTCATAATCGACCTAGTGAGCTCACCGTATTATACTGGGTTATGTTTCAGATTTTTGTACTGTGTTGTATTTTGATAAAAACTCCCCATAGCCGGTAGCATCGCATTGCCCGATTGCTAAAGCACGGGGGTCCCTAAGAGGGGATATTATGGTGCATGTCTTTTTTTAATGTACTCCAAACATCCACTTGAAGCTCACAGTTGACTCGTTGTCACGTGACCTCCGAATTTTGTGGACGACACAAAGCATTTTCCTTATTTTTAAAATCTAATTGATTGAATAATACTAACTAATTTTGATCTATTTTAATTTATTTTAATATTATCCATCTGAGTCCTGTCATTCTATTTATTATATTTTAAATAGAACATTATCGGTTATTCTATTTTATTTTAAAATAAAATATTATTCTTCCGAATTTCTATACGTTTCAAATAAAATATCTCTCTGCTTTAAAAAATGTTTCTCATCAATTTTATCCTCTAAATAATATTTTAAAATAAAATATCTTGTATTTTTGACTGAAAATCATAATTTTTCTTCCCTTTTAATTCGCTATCTCGAGTAATGAGCTACGAATTTATAAATTGTGATTTTATATCACTATCAAATCCGATCAATCTGATTCAAATGTGTAGGCTTTGTGTGGTTGTGTCATCATACAACGGTTGATGAGAAGTCTTATCAAATCCTATCTGGAATCTTAGGAATAGGAAATCTTAGGATTACTAATTGTGTATGTGTTATGCCATTTATTCTTACTATTAACTTGGATGTTGTATCACCCTTTAATGTTTTTAGCACTTTGGTTTTTGTGTTCAAATACAATATGTTGTTGTTTTAAATTAATGAAATTTATCTTTTCAAATAAAAATGTGTAGGCATTAAGCTTTCATCCAATGATTTGATTCCATATTATATTTTTATCAATTTATTGCTAGTTTGAATCAATATAATTATTTTTCTTATTTTTTTAAATTTCATGGACAAGATAAATTTATTGGATTGAGATTAGTAATATAAATCTATAGAAACAAGAATCAAAAGTGCTAAAAAATTTAGAGGATGATGTAGCATCCATGAATCAGGGCAAAGAAAAATTTGTATGACGAGGCAAAGATTCAAAAGTGACAAGAAATGATCGCTTGCGCCTAACAATACTGATGCAAGTAACCAAAAATACTCAGAATAAATAAGATTCCATATCTACAATAAATTGACTGACATGATTTTGATTTTGAAGAAGCCAATTGTTTCCATGACAAAAACATGTCGTGAATGTGTCAAGCATAAAAAAACAAAAGTCAAAAGAAAAAACCTAGATCGACGTGGAAGAAAGATGGAAGGTGTGATTTCAAACCAAGAATGACAAAAAAATCACTCCTCCCATGCCCAATGGAGCTTTTAAAAAGTGAGAAGGGAGAGGAGAAAAAACTCTTTGAAATTGTTGCACGTTTGAAGATAAATTTGTTGAGTCAAGCCCCTCTATATGGAGTGGCTCTAATTAAAGGTCCAACATTTTGTGCTTTCGCTTTTGTTTAGAGCTTTTGATTATAACCAACGTTTAAAAATCTGACCGATTGATTCTCATCGTTTGACAATCGATTGCTCACCAAGCCCTAATTGCTCGATAATTGACATATGGGACATCGAACCGACATCAAAACCGCATGAATTCGAGGTCACCGGCGAACTCCTGGATAACCAAAAAATTCCTGGTTTTTGACTGAACTCGATCGTTTGATGCATATATGGTTACCTCAAATTTCATTAAACCAGTGTCGCTTTTACTTGTTTCATACCATCCAAACTATGTCGTTTTGAGAGGGCATGAAACCTCACCTACCTTGTGGCCTAGTAGGAGTCACCCAATTTGTGCCCTTACAAGCCTTCCCTTGTTATCATCGTTGCTACTAATGTCGACCCCGTAGCTACATCTGGAAGCCGTCGTTGCTTCGCTTGCCTGTGTTGAACTGTCACTTTGGGAGGAAAAGCCAAGCCACTAGTGATTGAAGAAGAGGAGGCAGGAAACCGCTGATAATTGAAGAAAGGAAGGTGGCTTCACCACAGGCAAATGAAGTTCACATTTCCATCTTTTTCACCTCTACCTGCCACACTGACGTTCGTACAAAGTTCCCATGCTGATTTTTTCTTTTGAGATGATGTTTAATTTGAAGAAGATGAAACAAATTTTATCTTTAAATAATGCATAGATAAAATATAATAATGTATAATAAAAAAATTTAGTAATAATGAATATTAATCATTATTTATATTAAATAATGAATAGATAAAGATAAATTATTAATTTATTATTCTATATTATGAATAGAAAAATAATAATTTAGTGATTTCCTTGTTCCCTTAATTTTCAAATTTTAATCTGCATTTTTATTGTAACGAAAAGTAAGTTATTAATTAAAAATTAATAAAAATTGAAAAAAAAAAACACTAAAGTAAACAATAAAAACATTTACAATAAAAAAATTAAACAATTAAGCATTATCTATTTATCATCTTAATGAATTTTACTATTAAAACATTTCAAAATTTAATTTAAATTTCAAATTTAAAATTAAAATTTTGATTTCATATTTTAGTTTATAAATGGATAGTTTATAATCTACAATTTACTTTCTTTTATTTATTGTTACATGGTTTAATACCTAATGAATTTTAATTGATTTAATAAGTCTAACTATTTTGTTTTTTTATTTAATCTTTAAATTATTAAATCGACAATAAAAATTAAAATTTTTAACAATAAATTTTAATTTTTTTAATTGGAAATTAATTTATTAATTTTCTAATTAATGATAAATAAAAACTTAAAACAATAATATTAAATATTTTAAATAAAAGGAAGTTATTTATTTATTCCGCTCAATAAAACATTGGTTATGTAGATAGCAAATGATCGATTTGAAAGAATGAAAGAAAAGCCATCACTCTTTGGTTATCTATCCTTCCACTTGTTTTTTTTTTTTTTTTTTAAAATAATAATTTTATTAATTCAAACTACCGGGATACATCCCATAAACAAAGAATCAAATCTCGCGAACCTAGAGGATAATGAACGCCTCTTTGTGTTCTACACATTTGACAATTTAAAACGGTAGAATATTACGACTACACTCCACAACATATCGACATGACTGGACTGACGTTAGAACTGCTTTACCATCTCGAATCACCACACCGCGAAGATCGCGAACAAGACGATTTAAAACCAAACTATCATACTAAGATGACATAAACCACAAGACGGTGACAAAAACACGCTACACATGACGACTACAAAAATATAAAAAAACAAAGTAAAAATCCAGATTTTTGAGGAAGAACCAATTTATTGAAAAGGAAAAATCATAGAAAAGAGATATAGAGAGGTGATTTTAGATCAAGAATTGCCAAAAAGATTCTACATCGTTTAAAGAAAATGCAAAAAAGCAATACGCACGAGAAAGAAAGAGGTGGCTAGGTTTGTGTGCCGTTAATATGGTGTACAATGTTATCATTCCACTTATATCTATCCTTCCATCTTATCCCATACACTTTCACCCCCATTTTAAAATGTTAAAATTAATCTCTTATATTATCGAGAAAATGGGATGTAAAATGACTCATTGATATGTAATTAGATAAAAAATTAAAAGATTTTATTTTTTTAAAAGTTGAATGATAATAATTTTATTTAAAAATTAATTTTTCAAATTTAGATAAATTTTAATTTTATGTTAGTCGAGGTGGGGCTTTTAACATTTATAATGAAGATTTTTTTCATGCCATTTTATTGTTTGTAACTAACTTAAGAAAGAAATTATTTATCATAATAATTTTATTTTTTATTTTTATAATATTATATAAATACCGAATGAATTAAAAGATTAATTTTTTTTTTAAAAAATTGGTTAGATACTATAATTATTTTTTATTTACCAAATTTTATTTTATAAATTAGATAAAAATTTATTTTTTTGTAGATAATATATGAAAATAACTGAAAATATTTAATAAATAATTTTTTGTATAATATTTTAATAAATTTTATAATAGAATAAAATAAAATAATTATGATAAGTTAATTTGTTTTTGGGTTATTTTTAAAAATAAATTTCATAAGAAAACATCTTCATTATATATATATATATTATCTACACAAAATAAAATTTTAATTAAAAATTTGAGAAAATTAATCTAAATAAAAATGATTATCTCCTATCTATCCCGATTTTTAAAATCTTTTAATTACTCAAGAATATTTATGTAATATTTTTATAACATTCTAATAAATTATAGAAAAATAAAAATATTATGATAATAATTTATTTCTTAAGTTATTTTAAAAATGATAAAAATACCTTTGTAACAAAATCATCTTCATTATCAATGTTAAATTTAGATATTATTTATAAAAAAAAAAAAAAATATTTACCTAATGAGTAAATTAATTTTAAATAAAATTAATTAATTCTACCTAACCAAAAACAATTTTAAAATCAATATTTTACTTTTATCTAAATTTAAACAAAAATTTAAAATATAGGGAGTCAAATTTCATATTTTCATTCGTATAAGCGATTAATTTTCGACATTTCAAAAAGGAAAATGAAGGGTCCGACCAAGAAACCCTTCCATAGAAAAATACCAGTTTTACCCGTCATTTCACCAATCTATACCCCAATTCTGGGCTCAAAGCACGGACAAAGCCAGAATCCCATTTAACCGACTATGCCATATCTAGATCAAGTGATATCGATATTTCTCCCCGGACTCATTACTCAATGGGCCAGGCACTTGAAGACACTCTTCATGGCCTTTCCATTCGTAAGAGATTCTCGAGTACGATCCCAACAAGAGGTCATAGTATACTTTCCTTTATTAGAGGGCGAACTTTTCGCGGCTACTCCGCTCAAACTCAATACTCCCAAGTCAGATCCAATCACTCAATTCCTATGAGAGACCTTTAGAAGGTAAATAAGAAATGGAGTCAAAGCACAAATCATTCAAGATATTCTCGAGTACTCTAAAGTCTAAGGATACTTGCACCATTGTTAGATGAGTATCTATCATCTACATTCAATAGATAATCTATATGATTGTCTCATGGCGTGTCTCTAATGAACTTTAGCTACTTTATCAAGACCACATGTCAATTTAATCAACCTCATGATCACGCTTATAAGATCCACTACTTGATCCTATCAAGGAGTATGACATGTGCTACTCTATCCGGAATAACAATGTCCAGTCTCGTTGATCCTATGACTAGGGATAATTTAGATACTGATATAATTGTATATGATAGAAATCTTATTATCATGATCTCATCATGATTTCATTCATGCTATGTTATGTATCATGGACTTCATTAATTTGATTAAAGATTTATATTAGTTTAACGTATGAATATCAAATTAATTAAAAAACCTTTCATATTAAATAACATGTAATACGTACAATAAGTACTAAGGGCGATTGCCTTTAGAGCACTTATCTAACAAACTCCCACTTGCGCTAAAGCCGATATCCTTTGTATCTCATACCTTAGGCAAATAGATGTGAATCATACTTTTCTAGGGAAGTGGCTTAGCCAACATATCAGACATATTCTAACCATAGTGGGCATATCTCTATCTTTATATCATGATCACCAAAGATTTCTCAAATCAAATTGCATCACTCAGTATTAGTTGACTTAGAAAAACCCCGAAAATTCAATTTTTCTAAAAAAGGGTAAATGGTAATTTCGAGCTGAAAATCGGAAATTTCGTATCTTGACGATGAAACCCGACTTCATCGTTGAACAAGCCGCAAAATCTAGCTACCTCATCGAATTTCGTCTGATTCCGAGACAATCAAATTTCTGTAAGTTTTTCGAGCACCGCCACAAAGGCGACACACGGCATGAGCATACGGATGCCACATGGCACTTAGAGGAGTGACACATGGCATGAGCCAAGCGTGTGCACTTGTGTGAATGTCTCACATTGGAAGCAGTGTCAAAATAGTGGAAATAAAGGAAAAAGAAAAATCAAGAAAACATGAAAAATGAGCATGACAAGTGGTAAAGGATAAAGCTGGTAACCCCCACTTCATCAACTGGTATGACAATCAAAAGGGAAGAAAGTCAATGGTGAAATAGAGAAAAGAAAATGAATATGGAAAAGAAAAAGGAAATGAAAAGGAAATGATGAGAGAGGAGTAAACAAAAAAAGGAGTTCGGTGGATAAGACAAAAATAAGAAAGGGAAGAAAAAAAGAAAAGAGAGGAGGAGAGTAGGGAAAGAAGAAAATGGAGCAGAGAGAAAGAAGAAAAGGAAAACAATGGGGGGTTTTCCATTTCCTTAAGATCTACTCTGAGATTGATTAAGCTGGCTTTCGCTTCCTGGAAGAAGAGGTAAAAGTTCATCTATGCGACGAGCTACGTGTGATCGAGAGTTTGCCAAACTCCAAGAGGTAGGGAATTTTCCTGCATTTGATTATTTCTAAATTCCTAAAGGCCATTTAAAGGTACGGGCATTCTTCTGAGCAAAGAATCAAACAGGATTCGGCCTTGTGGATTGGGACCGAATAATGGAAATTTTTGGGACTCAAGTTCCGTGAAGTAACCCGATCAGGTTAAGATTTTTTGGTTTTGATCCCTCGGATCGATGTCTTTGAAGTTTCATCGCTGCTTTGGTATCACAAACATTCGATGACGAATGGAACCAAAAATGGTTCATAGCCATGAAGGGACCGAGAGGTGCCCTGTCTTCATGTTAATATAGGCTTATTTGATGTATTGACATGATGGATATAAATTATATGAAAAAATATATATAATTATCCATGTTTTTGAAATGTCAGATATACTTCCACATGCATTTAACATGACATAACATGAAATGACATATCTTCATTTCATATGCATGGGGACATCGTTGAGTCGAGTGTGTGTGCATGGTATTGGTTATTCACCATTCTTGGTGAATATGTAGTGAGCTCAGAAATGGGACGACGTTGCATAACATTAAAATAAATAAATATACATGTGTTGGGTGAATTAAGATGGGGTAGATCCCGCCCCAGGGTGAAAGACCCAAATTTTATTTATGGTTAGACATATGTAACCAACGATGAATGTTCGCGAAAGTGTCGAAAGGTGTGCGAAGTGTAAAACCCGAGAAAATTCTAATTTTCTGAAAAAGGGTAAAATAGTAATTTTGGTCAAAAGCCAAAATTTTCTGTGATCCTGATGACGAACCGACTTTACCGCTGAATCGCCTCACAAATCTAATACTACATCGACCTCGGTGACAAATGCACTTCACGCTTTTTCGATAAGACCAAAGGCCGGAAAGATCGGTCGATGACAACTTATGAGAGATACGCCACGCTGACAAAAGTCACCTACTATACGTAATTCGTTTTAATTACGCTGCATGATTGGTGAGAGGATGTAGATAAACGACTAGATGCTCTACGCACGTTTTAAAAATCAAACTAAAGGGGACAAAGGGAATTAAGTGAAAAGAATTAAAAGATTAAAATAAGACAAAAAGACCATCTTCTCCATTTTTTCTAGCTGGCGTAAGTGCAGTGAGTGGGAGAATACTTAGAGAGAAAATGCAAACTTCAGATTTCCCGCGTTCTACGCCCTGGGCTCTCACTCCGCCAAGAAGCAAAGTTGATCTACACCGTGAAGGGCTACACGTGGATATCGATTTGGTGTGGAGTTTCGACAACTCCGAGAGGTAGGGTTATTTTTCCTACTTGATTTATTTTCTTAGCTAAGAGCCATTTTAATGGACGAGGATTTTGCTAAGGCCCTGATGGTCGTGTTTTTGGTCTCAAAAATATTCGGACCGAAAGTGAAGAGGAAAATCCCTGCAGGGCCGTGGAAATGAAGTGGTCGAGATTCCAGGTTTTGACTGCTCACGTGATTTGTGTGTGATTTGTGTGTTGCTCGGAGCGATTCAAAAATGAATCGTTGAATCGCTTATTAGCCCACAGCAGTTTAATTTTCAATACGTTATTGCTAAGTGAATTGAATAACATGCGACAGATGAATTTGTTAATATATGCATGATTTATATTGACATGAATTGTTTGAAATGGCATAATGCATTCATATGCACCGGCACCCTAGAATGGTGGTGTGAGTACATGACATGAAAGAAGAAAAAGGAAATGGTTAGAAAAGTTAAATTTCAATGGAAGATTTTCCGTGAGAATTTGGTTGAGAGATTATCCAACAATTCGGAGGGGCACATGAATTGCTCTTGAGTTCATCCAACAACCCACTGGCGCATTGGCCCAATATATTTACTTAAACTCGGTAGTATGTTTTCGAGAACAAAACCTTTGTTTTGAAAACTGTATTTTTTTCTCACATTTGGCTTAGCATGTGAGGAGCTCGACTCTACTGGTATTAATGGATTTGGGCTGTGTGACATTCAAGCAAAGTGATCAGCGATTGGTCGAGTGTTTGGTTGCCATTACATGTGCACTTAGGTGGGGAGTAACCCATGTAGGAAATTATCACTACTGGGTATTACTTACCCTGTTGAGGGATCATTATTTCAGGTATAGGGAGTGTTTAGGAAGACAACGCTCATTAGAGGCCGCTGAGAAAGAAAGCTCGACATGGTTTGATATTTTATTTTCAGAAAACACGATTAGAACTCTAAATTTTGATATATGTTTTGCTAAGAGAATGTAATAACTCAACTATTGTAATATAGCTTGATTAGATTTTTGATGAGTATTAATGTATGGGCCAAGTGGCCATTTTACCATTTTTACTCAGATGTGGACCTAGTGTGGTCGCCAGACAATATCAGATTGTTGTATTTCCTGCAGAGCTCTTCGCACAGCTGGTACTCTTCCCATTTTCAAGTGCTCAGTGTTGGAAAAAGGTGACTCAATGGAGTGGTGTCGGGTTACCCTACATCCACGAATATTCCGCGGGTTGACAAGTTGTCAATGGACCCTGGGAAATGGGGCGTCACACGAAGCTTGCGGTGAGACCCCGAAAATTTGCTACCCACAAAAACACACAGGATTTGGTAAATTCAAATGAATATCTGAGAATGGGTCTCACCTAAGAGTCAATAGGCCAAACACCAACGATTGGTTTTCACACTAAGGCCGTTGTATGCACGTGAGGGAGTCTTGGCCAGACTCTGTAAGTTATGGGCATGAAGAGTCTCTTAATCTCATTCATATATCTAAACATTCCACATGCACTGTACTTTATGGAATGTGGTATGACACGCAGGTCATTGCATGTGCATTTAGGTGGAAAGTACCTCAGAGAGAATTTCATCGCATTGCTCACCTCGCGTTGACCCCTTTCAAGTAATGGTGTACAAGAGACTCCACAAGGCCGTGATTATGAAGGAGGCCGATGTGTGACCCCTGATATTACCTTCAAAAAGTATTTTGCATGTTAGAATTGTAATTAAATTTTTTGGGATCATTGTCTAAATAGTTGGTATGCAATTATGGTAAGAGGGGTCATGTGGATCGACCTTAAGAACTGTAATTGCGTTTTATTTTCATATTTTAAATTTAAATGTGAATGAATGGGTCCCTGTGAAACTGACGATATCGTGTGGGATACTTTACGATGGACACCGTGTGATCAATACTACTCGCTGAGACCCTGGGACAGCATGACATAATCGTTATACAAACAGGACAAGGCTAAGTGTAGCCCCCAACAAAGGAAACTCTACCCGATTTTTGTGAAATTATGGATCCCGATAAATGGACACAATGCGTGATTGGTCACCCGAATCCATAGAATTTCGGCGCCGACGGCCATTAACTGGACCCTCGGATTCGGGGCGTCACTGCACCTTGATGAGACCGTGGTCCTTTGCTTTCGCAAATACCGCCGCGATCGATCAACAAATGCTAGGGACCACTCCTAGTTCATAAATGAACTACCTTGCCTAAATCGCTTCCTAAGCTGCCATCGAAATCAACGATATACTCTAATTCAATTATAGACGAACCTCAACCATCTCTTGTTTGGAACTCTTCCTACTGACTGTACCACCATTCAATGTGAACATTTAGCTTTATTGAGATTTGGAGTCATCTCTATCAAATTATTAGTTGGCATCTCACCATAAGATCCCTATCTCCATTAATCAAGAATACATCCATACCGCTCTCAAGTACTTGAGAATATTCTGATAGTCGCCCCAATAACCTCACTGGGTCCAACTGGTATATGCTTGTGACTCTATAACATATTGATACGTCTATCTAATACATTATATAGTATACAAGATTAATCTTATAGCATAAGCATATGGGATCATACTCATGTCCTCTCATCTAGTATCTTTGGACACATGGACTTCAAGAGGGCAATCCCACAAGATATGGGAACGTATCCTCTCTTGGAAAAATAGATAACAATTGTTACCAAAAAGACTTATTTTTCATGTTTTGGATAATGTAACGGGTTAGTTTTAATATTTTAAAATGCTGAGGTAAAGCGTAAAAATGTGAAAGTGCTGAGGTTAAATGTGTTTTTCTAAAAAAATTTTGAAAGAAGAAAAAAATAAGAGAAGAAGAAATGGACTGTTTTTTTTCTTTCAGTTTTCTTAAATTTGAGAATTCTTATTCATTCACGGTGGATCATTTTCAGTTCTGGATACCTGTTCAAACACATCTTAATCTACATTCTGGAGTTGCACTCACTTGAATCTGTGTATCTCTTTATTTAACAATTGGATCTTCCTAGTTTTTGAGTATAAAATGTTGATCTATATTTTGAGCGGTGGATATCTGATTTAGAGGTCTGATTTATAATTCAATTCATAATAGGACTAGTATAGTATTGAAGTGTTGTTAAGCGGTCTCTGAGATTTGTGAGTTTCCTCAAAATTTAGTTGTTGGATTTTTCTGAAATTTGGACTGTGGGTTAATGGAGATTGAATTTAGTTATTTCAATAGTGTGTAGCCTGTCTTAAAACAGGTCATCAGTATTTCCTTTGTTTTGGAACTTATTTGGTTCAGGCTTCTAAGTTGATAATTCCATCAAACCAGTATAAGGACGTATATTTTGATGGAACAAAAATGTCCATTTTTCCATTCCACCACCACACGTATAAGGACGTATATTTTGATGGAACAAAAAAAAAAATGTCTCATTTTTCATTTCTCCCCACCACCACACGTGCCTGATTTCATGCCTTTTCCTTTCTTTTTTTTTTCTCTTTTTCCATCCCCGGTGGCCCACCCCCAACGCCCCCACTTCCTTTTTATTCAATTTGTCTTCAATGTGCTTTTTTTTTTTGATTTTTCATAAATTATATTTTATGATTTTAATTAAATCTATAAATATTAATATCCTATTTTCAATTATTTTGAAATTTTTAATTAATAAAATTATTGGCTCTTTGAAATATATTTTGACGGGGCTTTTGTACACAGATAAGCCAAGACGCAGTTCGAACGTCAGACATAAAATGTACTCCCAAAAGATTAATGATGCATCTTTAATTCAGATCCTCAAACAAGTAAAGTTCAACGAGGCCCAACTTCGCCTTTAGCACTCCAGAATTCGGCGAACTGTATTAAGTAAAAACACCCAATCTTCATAAATCAAGAAGTTAGAATATTTCTAATTATTGCCCGCCTAATCATCTCTTATTATTAATCTATTTAATATAAAGGAAATAAAATCTCTCACCAAATCTTATGAATATCATATCATCCTCCAAATGCTGAAATATACTATTCTCAAGCACATCATCAAACTACGAAAATTATCATGATTATCCATTAAGTGGGCCTTCCAAATGTGCCACCCATCTATTAAAGGGCATTTAAAACATAGCTTCTGACAAAACTTCATTCCCTAATGGTCTTCTTCCAATCGGAAAGAATCGACTTAAAGATCTGAGAGGTAATGCATTTAGTCCCCGCCGATCATTTGCTTTACGCAAGGTGGTGAGCCCAACATCTGCATGCGACCGCCTAGCATCTGGGCAATTTTTCTCTCCAACCCAGCTCCATTAAAAAACATCATCATATTATTTCAAGTTAGTTATTATCTTTATTAGATTTCGTTTTCTTTATTTTTAATGAATAAAATGTCAAAAATAAATTATTTTTATTTTTAATTAAATTTATAAGATAATGTCTTATTTTCACTTTTGAAAATCTACTACTAAAAGTTTATTTTTGAAATTTATTTACTCCTTACTTTTATTTTCTATTGAATTTTTGTTTTGTGTAAATAAATATATTAAAGTAAATTGAGTTTTAATTACTTACAAAAAACATTCCCCATAGCACAATACTCAATACATATACAACAAATACTAATGTTTTCTATATAATATTTAAATATTTATAATTCCTCTCACTGTCATAATCTCATTTTACAAAAAAAAAAGTCTTTATATTTAAAATTTTGCAAACCCTTAAAATTAAAAATCACAAGTTAAACAATTTTTTAAATAAAAAAAGTAATATAAAAATATTAACTATTTAACAAAAATAGTAATTATCAATTTCCTAGTATTTATTTTTAAACATAATGCAAAAGTGTTAACCCAATTTTAAATTTTAAAATATGAATTAAAAATAATAATATAATATTTATCACTTTCATGGCCAACCCAAGCCGTGAACTTCCTTTTCATGATGCAATATCAGTAGTATATGAAAAATTCCTTCCTCTTCAAATGTTTAAACTCTAAAAATATAATGTAATAATGTCCTATGAAGTTGGTGTATTAGCAAAATGACCTTACATAAGAGAATTGGAAATACAAAGCTTGTACACTCCCGCATAATTAATATATTTTGGTTTTTTACAGTTTTATAACTAACTTTCATTTTTTCTCTATTAAAGAGTAATATATGTATATCTCCATGATATTGGTGAAACAAAATAAGAAAAAATGAAATCAATCATATTTTTAATTGTGGTGTTTATGATTACAAACATATACTAGGTTATTTGCTAATATGAGCTACATGACATCAATCAATGCGTATAAATAATGTCCTAGTTGGTGTACCTTACACGACCTAAGAAAAATATTCTCTCCGATTAAAAATATTCAAATCTTATAAAAAATGCAAGCTGCACCTCCTTTTGTACATTTAGTGTAATCATCTTATCTAATAAACCCTTATTTTTTTTCTTATTAAAGAATAATATAAGCATATGTCCATTGTATTGTTGAAAATTTTAGATTTATAAAAATTTAAAATATTAAATTATAAAACATACACACCATATATATATATATATATATATATATATTTGATCAGGTTTAAATAATGCTACAGCCCGCAACAAGGGCCCAAAATGCTGCATAAGCAAGGGATTAAGAAGCGTGATAAGACAAGGCTGGCCCTTGATGGTATCCCCAAACACGTGCCCAAACGAGGCCCAAGTCACCCTTCAAAAAGGTCAGGTAATATAATCAAAAACTCGTGACTAAAGGAAAATACCCAACCTCCACCAATTAGGAAAGTAGGATATTTCCCTATGCGACTATCGCCCATCAATTATCCCTTATTAATCTAAGCACGATAGCGAAAGAAAATCCCTCACCTAATTTGGGAGAATATCGTATCATCATCCAAATTCGAAAAGTTATCATCTTCAGATTACGTCTAACTAAAGTGAAACCGATCACGACGACCATTATAAATACCAGCCACCCCATCTACAAAGGTATCATTAAACTTCATTCCCTAAGCGCTGATTTTCTTCCATCTGGAAGAACTGACCTAGGAATTCGAGAGGCAAATGGGCGAGCCCTCGCCGACCCTTTCAAGCTTTCGCTTTTACGTAGGTCTCAACATCCGTAGGGTTACAGACCGACCCAAAGAATCTCCCAAAGACGCCCGCCTCAGCCCGCTGAAAGCATCACTGGCCATACCACCGTGGAATGACTCGCTCCTTTACAAATAAAGTCGTGATCTCTCAAATGATCACTGGTGATCAACTCGTAACACAAAGCTATGAATGCGCCTTAATCCTCCGTTATGCAGACTGCCAGCGACGCGGATGCACCCGACCTCCCTGAGGCGCACTAGAAACTGTATAGGTCAATACGGACGAGGTGGAGGCGCTCCGTATCACCAGGGAACAAAATTTTCGATATTTTGACCGAAATATTGGCGAAATATTGGTTATAGATGGAGATCGATAAATATTCCAAATTTCAAAATTTCAATTTTTTCTCGACTTTTTCTGGATTTTTCCTGCAGGGTTTAACCCACCAAAATGCCCTGGAAGTGGCACCCTCCAACCACTGTTTACTGACGCACTTATTATATATAGTGCAAACTTTTTTTTATATTCTCTTATTATTTATTTGTTCATAATCCCTACCACCGTCTGATTATAATATTTTATTTTATTTTTATTTTACATTATAACTTATAATATTTTTAAATCAAATATTAATTTAGTAAGGAAAGGTAAAGCAAAATAATATCATTTAAAAATTTAAAATTATAATATATAATATTTTGTATCTCCCTCAATATCTACATAATATTTATAATAATAACAAAAACAAATAAATAATATCTCTTTAACATAATAATATCTGAATAATGTATTAAATATAACATATTTAATTTAATAATTACTAATCCATTTGATTTTAATCTACCTTAATCATTTCTCATCATCTATATAATTAAAATATGAAAAATTTTAATCGAACTCGACATTTTCAGATAAATATCCACCTGATATTTTACCGATATTTTCGATATATCCGTAAAATCCACCATCGATATATCCATGTTTACCGATATTTGATCCTTTATGACAATAACCAACGCTTGTCGAGAGAGTCGGGAGCAACTCACTGCATAAACAATACAACGCCCTGTGAGACGACAGCCTCCCCCGGGCGCCAAAACCCTACATTCGAGAAGAACAACACCGACCTCATCGAAGAAGATGAGAGAACGAGAAACTAGTCACACCCGGAGCATGGTCTTTACCAACCCTGAGAGGATCGCAACGAGAGGCATGGGGCGATCAACAAAGGCGATGGCCCATCCCCATCGCCAGGAGACATGTGAGGGAGCTGGCCGTGGGAGCAGAGGTTCAAGGACATCCCATGAGAACTCAAATTCCACATGAAGGAAGTGCTAAAGGGCTGAGCCCAACTTCTACGGATCACCTAGTAACAAACCTAATCCCCATTCACAACCTGGTGCCGTGACTTCCTCTTCCAAGAAAATTCAATGTCGCGCAGATCGAGACGCTCGGACTAATAAAGACCCTATAGATGTAAAGGTTGTTAAAACGGACGGCTTCTGGCGGTTTAATCTGGAAGTGCATCAGGGATCGAGCTGGAACCGGTCCCGCCTAACAGAAAATCTAGAGAGCAAAAATGCAGTGGACAAAACCGGACACTGGCCGGTCAACCGCAGAACCCGATTGACTTATGTCGTTAACCGCCTGCTTTCTTCCTCCTCGATCATGCGCGCGCTGCTTTCTCGAAAAATTACACGCTTTTAACTTTACATCATCACCAAAAACAACGGCTGATTTCACATGGCATAACATCGTTTCAAACAATTCTGTGGGCATCATCCATGGTCCCACGTGGCACTGCCAACACATCACATCCACAGACATTGGGCGCCAAGGTACTTTTAAAATTTGTGTGTTATTTTATTTGTTATATGTATTTATTTATTTTAAGTTAAATGAGTTATTTTTTTTTTAAAAATTTTACGACAACGATTTAGGAGTGGATATATTCTAAAGCAAGGATATTCGCAGTGATGTTCAAGTAATTCGCCTTTAGTGTTTCGAGATGGAGATGACGAAGTAAGTCTAATATAATGTACTTGCTAACCTGCCTAATTTTATTATATGAGTATGAACTTGATTATGTATCGATGTATCTATTTAACGGTATCGATGTATCTCTTAATTTTATTACTCAATGAAAATTAAAAAGTTTCTTATATATAAGAAAATATTTTTTATTTTATATATAAATCAAGTCTATCCTCCTATTTAACCCCTGCTAGACTCCTGCCACTTTAACCCCTCTCCCCTCCTGTTAATATTGTCGGGGTCCGAAACCTGCTATAGACCACCTCAATACATACAAAAATCAGATGGAACTGCAAGGATATCAGGACCCCATATGATGCAGAGCCTTCGCTATCACGCTAAAGGGCCCAACTTTGGCCTGGTTTAACAGACTCCCGCCGTCTTCCATCTCATCATTCACGTAGCTTATCGCGTCGTCTCCCACTTTATCTGAGCAAGGACATATAGGAAGCCAAGTTATCGACCTTCTCGACTATAAAGCGAGCTCGTAGAGAGCCCCGAGATCAGACGCCCGTAGATTCAACGCTAATCGTTAAAAGTGGATATCTCGACGGCGAATTCGCCATTACCGCTTATCGCAGCTGGGGTGGCCGAATACTTTCATGTTCCTCTATCTCAAAGAACCCTGCTTAGGACATACCAGGTCCCAAAACGTAGAAGTATATCAACTGGGCGAAGAAGCCCTCTTTATTTAAACAAGAGCCTTCCACTCAAAAGGAAAAGAGCAGGAGCGGCTAAGAAACAGGAACTGCTTCCTGGGGAGACAAAGTAGATGTGGGACGCATCCCCAAGGAGGAGAAGAAATAACCAAAGGAGTGGTCACTGTGAAGGCCAGTGGAACGTAGAGACCGCCCTGGACCACCCTACCGAAATGGCAACTGTGATACACCCCTGGCACCACCCCGACGCCCCAAGTGGTCACTGTGTCCCACGCGGGCGTAACATGAAAGATTCCTAAGATGGCGATCCAAGATGAAGTTAGACCTGAAATGCACAATAGATCGATACCAAATAGACCGTGAGTTCCACGCGGTCATGGACAAATCCTAACTGACGACCGCGATCCAAACCCAAGAGAAGAAATTGAATACCTGATCCGACGTGGGCATCTCCGCCGCTACGTGGCTCAGGAAGGTCAGGACCAGGCATAACCGCCACCACCTCGTCACCGACACACCACCTTCAAGACTACACCACCCTCGAGATCCATGATTCCCGTGAGGATTTGTGGGGCGGAGTCCACTTCTCACCAGAAGGCCCACCGCACGGGGATGGGGATCGCAAGGAACCCTGGCGCAAGCCATATCCAAACTCCTATTGATACTACCATTACCTTCCTGACTTCGACAAGGAAGGTCAAAGAACTCTATGATAATCCGCTTAGTGATAAGTGGTCGTCACGGCTAATAAGACAATCCACGTGGTCCTCACACAATGGGGAGCTCGACCGACATCATCTTCGCATCGCCTTTGATGAAACGGGTATCGAAGTGAGCACTAGAGCCAGGGGCCCCGCACTCCTCTACCCACGTGGGATTCTTCGAGAAAGGGTACCGCCTCCTGTGGTCTAGCATTGAACCTGTGCTCACTCTGAGACCCCATGCCAGCTACGACAAAGAACAAGGTTTCATAAGCATGCCCCACGCTCTACAATATGCTAATACACACAGAAGGTTCTCCTCAATGCCATAGGCTGCTCCTCCGCTTATCACATGATTATCAAATTCCAACCCAAATTTTGAATAGAATGGTCCGAGGAAACTAGTGCATAGCCAGTGGAATGTCACAAAGATCAATGAACAAAACACTACCGACAACATTCACGGATCGAGCTCGACGCGAGACGAGGTAAGATCCGACCGCCTCCCTCGTAAGAATTGGGAGCTTGTACGCCTTGGCCAACACCAACACCCGTCTACATAGGTCTAAACCAGCGTAAGGCATCGGTTTCTCTCATCCGCTTTCTGAGCAGAATTACGGGAGGTATTCGGGTCTCGAAATAGAAGATACGGGGCGTGTTCTACTCCTATATGATTACCCATAGCCGAACGCCAATCCTCCTTAAGCCCATCAAGCAAAGAGAAGGAGTTTTCGCTTCGGGAAGACAGAAGGTGATTGATGAAGAGGTCGACAAGCTCCTTCCAAGCAAAGGCAATCGTAGTGCGGAATGCCTAGAACGTCATTAACGCCGTTTCGCTAAAAAGCAAATGGCAAGTGGTGGCTTTCAGACGTGATTTCATAGACATCAATACATGGGCCCCGCCAGCCGATAGTTTCCCCACCCTGATTGATCTCATAGCGACACCATAGTTTGGCCATGAACTTCTCAGTTTCATGGACACCTTCTCCGGCTACAACCAACGCATGTAGACCACGACTACCAAGAGAATATTTCATTTTCACACTGTCAGGAACCTATCGCTTATTAGTGATGCCCTTTCGGATCAAGAACGCTAGAGCCACCTACCAAAGGTTGCAACAAGATGTTCCAAAACAAATTGAGCATCTATGAAGCATATATAGATCACATGTTGGTAAATTCCAGAAAAGCCGAAGCCCACATAACCCATTTACCGAGGCATTCCGTGTCCCGAAATTCACAATATGAAGTTAAACCCAGCCCAAATGCCGTGAGTTCCGGCTGGGAAGTTCTCGGTTTCCTTTATAGCTGTAATAAATGAGGAATAGAGGCAAACCCATGATAAGATAAAAGTCGTGCTTGATATGTTGCCTCCTTCAAACATTAAAGACATTCAACATTGATGGTGGAGAGAATAGTTTGCTACTGAAATAGTCAGATTCATACAACGCATTAAATGTCACTTTCTTTCAGTTCGAAAAAGGTCTAGTTGGGATGCATTGACTCTACCATGAGGCATTCACTAAGACTAAACCCACCCCAGCCTCCCGTCCCAAGAAGCCCTTCCGAGGGAGAACTCCTCACTTACCCGGTCGCTTCGCACTTCCTCAACTAGTTGCTGCCACTGGCCGAGAACTTTTGGTAATATAGCAGCTTCTGGCTTTTACCATTTCAAATTAAGCCAGAGGAGCAGAGGAGAGTGTATCCAAAAAATGGAGAAGCCGATCCTAGCCGTAACTACACCCGTAAAAATTCTCGACCTTTACTTCCAAGATCATACCTGGCCAAAGTCCAAACCGACATCCGATGAAGCAAATACTCGCATAAACCAAACCTTCGAAGGCTAATAAAGGGCTATAAAGCTTAGTGAATTCGACATTAGGTACAAACCGAGGACGTTGGTAAAGGGAAAATCTCTCTGCAGATTTCATCATGGAATTCACCCTAGTAGAGTCTGCGGAGGCTACCCAACTAGCGCCCGACCTCCCCATCTGGAGATTATCCGTCGACGAGGTTGCCAATGCCCTGGGCAAGCGATGCAGCCCAACTCGACCTCCGATGGGATAGATACGTAATACGCCATTCGGCTCCAAGCCCCAACAACGAGGCCGAATATGAGGTCAGCTTCTCATACCGGACTTAACTCGCCCACCCACGAGGCGCACAGTTTTTCGGAAGGGAAAGCAAGGACTCCCAATCGCGGTAAAACGTATAAAAGACTTCTACCTGAGCTGGGAGGGGAGAAGATGATCCCATATATGAAGAAGGTGCGAATCGTTTAAAAGTTCATACGAGTTCAGTCAAACATGTACCAAGAGCAAGAATTCCCGAGTCAGTGATGCCTTGGGGCAAAATTGGTACGCCTCACAAGAAGACTTAGGCACCGATACCGCTGAGCACCTCCTGCATCCCTGTTAGTACTCACAACTGAGAAATTTCCTGATGTCCGACCGAGTCGGGATGGACCCATCTGTAACTGCCGCGAAAGAACGCCAAGCTGCGACCAAAGGAGGCATCCAAACTCAGAGCAAGGTCGGCAAGATTCACCGTCCATCGAGGGACCATTTATAAACGAGGCTTCTCCGTTCTAATTTTAAGGCGAGGGAAGGAAGACGCCGACACATACTCAGTGGGAAGTGCATGAAGGCACTGCGGGCAAACCACATCGAGCTCTGACCTAGTAGTGGAAAACCTTAAGGCAAGGTACTATCGCCCACAATGCTCAAAGATGCGACAAACCGGTCGAAAATGCAAGCTCACAGAGCATGCCAAGATATCTCATCTCCTGGGCTGAGCCATCGATATTAGTCACAAGTCCCTGCCTTTTCAACAACAAAGCAGCTAGACATATCGACCCTACCCATCGAAGGAGCCAGCAGAAATCTTATCATCAGGGTCAGGACTATTTTACTAAACGGGCTTCGAGGTCGAGGCCTTAGGCGAAGCAATCACGTAAAAGAAGGTAACAGAATCTCGTCTCGGGCGTTCTATAATATGTAGGTTCAGGATCCCAAGGTCCCTCTTGTCTGATAATGGGAAATGGGCCACAATCCTGTTTAGGGATTTCCGTGTCGAGTCTGAATCAAGAACTACTACTCTCATCCTCAAAGCCATCCACACCCAAACGTGGGTGTAAGTAGGTCACTGTAAGGACTCTCAAGGCAACACTGAAGACTAAATTAGAAGATTTAAAAGGAAAATGGGTAGAGTACCTCCCCGAGGTATTATGGGCATACAGAACTACACGTAGATCAACAACTTAGGAAACTCCGTTCTCTCTGGCCTTTGGCATCGAAGCAGTAGATCCAGTCGAGGTTGAATTAAAATCAACAAGGATTGAACTCGCAAGCACCAAACACAACGAAGAGGTCCTTCGCCTAAACCTGGATCTCCTAGAAGAAAAGAGTGAGCAGGTCCTGAAGCATATGGAAGACTATCACAAAAAGGATACGAGATATTTATGACCAAAGGTCAAGCTCAGGAGTTACAAGCCGAGCGACTCTTGTCTCTAAAAGCTTCGCCAAAGAAGGAAAGACCCCAGACATGGGAAACCTGGGACCCACTGGTGCGGCCCTATATCGTATCCCGCATAATCCGACTTGGTAACTATGAACTCCGAACAGAAGAAGGAAAAGCCCTGCCCCACTCATGGAACGTAGAACATCTCAAACGATTCTACCAATAAGACCTCGAAGCGTAGTCTATAATAAGGAATCCAACATCTTGATTTCGAATAACACTCTATATGTCCTTAAGTCGCTTAGATTACGGCAATAAAAATAAGTTATAATGACAAAGCCGGAGCTGGTTCTGAAGGTCTAGATACTTAAACAAATGATTCACAATATTTAAAGAAGTTACGCTTAAATACAAAGAATTGCATCTCAAATGGGGCTCGCCTCTAATATCTCGTGAGGCAAGCCGCATGTGCGCCTCTACTCCCTCGAAAAGAAAATAAAACCCACAGGAAAAGAAGAAAAGAGAGAGCAAGGGAGTTTCTCTCGCTTGACAAAGCTCGGAAAAAGTCACATAACACAAATACAGCCATTACAAGGAGGTTACAATCACCCTGCTGATTACAGTAAATCTTTCTTTCGATCTCAAACATTACAGCTTAGCCAAACTGCTTCTCCACATCAACACCGGGTTAAGGAAAAACCACAAGAAAGAGAAAGAGTAAGGGGAAAGAGAGCAGAAGGAACAAGGAAAGAGAAAGAGAAGGAGAGAGGGCAAGAAGAAGAGAAAGAGAAATGGAGAAAGCAGATTTTTTAAAAAAGTTTTTTAAAGCACACCGTCAATACATTCCCTGCACGCCCTTCCACCCGGCATGTTTAGGGAACAACACAATTCCCACAGTGGGAGGAACCAGAGAAAAACACACTTCCTATAAGTGGTAGACTATCGACACCAAACGCTTCTACTCTTGATCATCTGAAGATGCATCTCATGCGCTGATGACCAAACCCCGACGCTCCATCATGCGTGACTCGACTCGCTGGGGCCAAGTGACGGCCTCGGGAAAGCATAGTCCTACCACAGAGACCACTATTTATAAGGAAGCTTGTGACGCTTTGGGAAAAGCAAAGTAATCCGTCCCAATTCCTCCATAGATCCAAGATAGCCACGTTCCCAAGAAAGCTGAAGACGAAGGTTTCAGAGAGCCCAGAGCCCATCAGCTTTCGCTTTAGAAAGATAATCAAGCCAAAAGGGTCTTAGATCCCCTGAGCCTGCGAGCCTCGCTTTTTAGAACATATCTACTCAAAAGGGTCTTAGAGCCCCGAGCCCACAATAGCTCACTTTAGAGCATAACTGCCGAAGGCCAAAAGAAACACGAGCCACGTGAACAGAGCCCAAGAGCTCGTGATTGGCAGAAAGCATAACTCGGCTTAGGAAGGCCAAAGAGCCCCTGAGCCCAGTACCTTAGTTTTTAGAGCATAATTGATCAAAGGGTCTCGTGAGCTCCTGAGCTATAGCTCAAAGAGCCCAATAGCTTAGATCAGAGAGCATAACCCGCTTCTCGCAGGCCAAAGATCCACTGAATCCATAGCTCTCGGGAGCCTAATAGCCAGACAGGTGAGCATAATCAAGCCAAAAGGGTCTCAGAGCTCCTGAGCCCGTGAGCTTAGATCATTGCAAAAAGTAGAGTCATGCAATCGTGTCTACATTTTAAGAAGGCCAAAGAACTACTCTGAGCCATAGAAGCCAGGAGCCCAATAGCTGTATCAGAGCATAATCGGCCAGAAGATCAAAAGAGGCCACTGAGCCAGCTCAAGAGCCCGCAGCCTCGATTGCGAGCATCACTCAAGCCTCAGAAGGCTAAAGAGTCACAGAGCCATGTAGCTCGGGGAGCCCAAGACTCGATCAAGCAGAGCATAAACACCGTGAGGGCCTGGGCCAGATCCTAAGAGCTCGCTTCTCGTGAGCTTAACAACCTCTAAGGCCTTAGCGCCGGGAGCCCAGTAGCTCAGTTTTCAGAGCTTAACAGCTTAGGAAGGCCTTAACGCCCGGGAGCCCAGTAGCTCAACATGCAGAGCTTAACAACTCAAGAAGGCCTTACCGCCCGGGAGCCCAGTAGCTTAGTTTTCAGAGCTTAATAGCTCAGGAAGGCCAAAGAGCCGTGGAGCCATGTAGCTCAGGAGCACAATAGCTCAGATTGCGTGAGCATAATCAAGCCGTGTGGAAAGGCCAAAGGCCAAGGAGACATACTCGGGGGAGCCTGGCGCCTCGCTTTAGAGCATAATCGTCAAGGAAGACCTTCTCACCCGGACCGCTTTCTCACTCAAATCGACAAACAATAAAAGGAACGATAAAAATTAATCTGAATCTTTATGTATCGACGGTGCCAAGGTCGGCAATACAAAAACTCCGCCACGCCAGGATATATCAAGGGCTAACATAAAAGGCCTAGACGCCGACATCGCACCCTGGCCAGTTTTCAAGCAGAGGAGTCAAAAGCCCAGAGCCCCGAAGAGAGAGGAAGAAAAACTAGCCCCTGAGGAACCCTCGAAGATCACCAGCAGTAGGAGCACCATCGAGGCCCTAGATAACACCCTACGTCATGATCGACCCCACCTCTAAGCATTATCCTTCTACCTCCTCATCGAAAGTCGATGTTGAAATCTAGGCTCGAAAGCTCTTAAAGCCCTACTGAAGGTATCACCCTGAGGCCCATCGAGTACATGCCTGCCTCGAGTCTGCGTATCACTCGCCTCTGTACTGACTCAAAGCCTCTTGCCTCTCCCTCCAAGGTCCATCCAAGCCTCCCCGAAAGCCTCCTCGGCTGTTGCCCACGTAGTCACTTGCCTCTGTGAGCCTCTTAGCGAGTCCGTCTCCCAACAAGCCGCCATCTTGTACTCCCCCCATGTCACCCTTGACTACCGCGCAGCTCTATCTTCTGGACCCACCTTCTCACGTCCTTTCGAGCTCTTCTTTATCCTCAACTACAGCCTCACCACCGAAGGCTGCTTCAGTCGACTGCCAAGTGCTTCACTGTGCCCCTTAGTCAAAAAAGTCCTTATCCGGCTCGATGTGTCACTTTCCTGAGGTCGAGAAGCAACCTTAGCCTCAGAAGACTTCACCGCTCATGAGTTTCTGCAAGGCTAGCCCTCCTCTCCAAGCTCGCCGTAAGTAGCCACCTACCCAAAAATAAAAAGTCGCCTAACGAACCCGAAACAATAAAGAAAAAGATCGACGAGCACTGATCTACGTGCTTTTGCTCCCTAAAGCAGAAGAGCCAAAGCCTCCTCGACGGACAAGGCATCCACCTTCCCGAGGTCAGAATCGTGAAGGATGGAGGAAACAGCCCCAACGATGAGCTCCGCATGAGAAAGCAGAGAGTGCTTACTCCTTGCAACCTCCAAGTGATCACCCGCATCCCCCCCGGCCACCCTCATCCGACATCAGCAGGGAAAGCAAGACTGTGGATGGACTCCAAACCGAACAAAGCCAACTCCATGGGGGCTCACCCGGGCCCCGAAGAGCTCTCCCACCCGATAGCGTACTAAGGTTGGAGGAAGAGGCTCCCACCTAGATCTTATCCCAGTTGTGGGGAAACCCTCAGCGAGGTCGAGGCTTCCACCCATGCTCCTTCGCGCCCACCCCAGCCGGCCCGCCCCAGCTTCGCAATAAGGGCTTCAAACTGAAAAAGTGAGGAATTGAGACAGAGGCGTCTCAAGTGACGTGAAAAGGCGCCATCCCCGGTGCGAGTTTGCAGCTGGCCTCTCAGCACTTGGTCAGCTCTGGGATATCCTAGAATTCGATGAGCTCTAATAGGCACGTGGGCACACTTACAACTTCCGCTTCACCCTTTCATTTCGTGGCTAAGACCTGGCTTAACCCCGGGCGCCTCATGCAACCAAGGTAATGTTAAAAGTGCCCTATAGCCTCTGAAAACTAGGCCAAACCAAAGCAAAAGGGAGCTCACATAGGTTCTTAGTGAGAAACATCTCGTGACGCCTAACGCCAAGTGTGTCCTCCGTGTCAGCAGATCAGGATCCCAAATTGATCCATCGCTAACAAAAATAATGCTCCTTCCAATACTGCGGAGGATCCGTGAGATCCGATATAACTGTGTAACTTAGCATTGAACGCCAGAGATATAAAGGAAGCCTCACAGATTCCTTCACTGGTTGAAGTCCAAGATGTGCTAGGAATATCCAGGTCAGTTGTCCCAAAAAAGAATACCCCACCAAAATACCCTTAAGTCGGGGAAATGAAGGCTGCATTGAAATGTCATAACTTTTTTTATAAAGGAACGCAAAGGGAAGCAGAGTATTATTCCTAATGCCACCTCAAAAGCACACCATTCCTCAAAATTTCAGGATGACATGGTCGACGCCTGGGGGCAACAAAACCCGATCCTAAAGTGGGTCCACGCACGCAAAGATCTCTACCATATAAAGGTTCGACGAATCGAGGCCCACGGCCGCGATTCTCGTATGGCCCTCAAATATTCAGTCGCTAGGTATTGGACTTTATTACTTTACCTCGTCTATCCAGTGGAAAGGAGGTTCCTCGTGGCAAACCCGCGAACCAATTATACTTTAAATTATTTGACTCGCCACCACTACTGAATCTAGATGCCTACAGGATTACCTCATGCACAAAATGTAAGAGCAAATCATGCCTTACGGAGATGCTTGTGGCTAAGGCGAAAAAGAAATCGAAGAAAATGCAACCCCAACCCGAAAGTGGTCCCAAAGTTCATCGTATTCTCAAAACCGTAAAGACAAAGGAAAGAGGAAGAAAAGACTTGCCACGTAAAGAATTTAAACAAGACGTAGGGGATACAACACTGCCGAAGCATCGTGGACCGCCTCAAAAGCAATTCCGAATAATAGAGAAAGGAAGCCTGAACTTGCAGGCAAAAGCTGCATAATGGGGAACAAAGTGCAAATGCCTGGATCTTTAAGGAAGCTAAGAGCCATTGCACTGGAATAAACTAGTGAATTCTGGGTGAAGCCATCATTATCACAAGATACTGGATCTACGACAAGCCCTAATCAAACCCTTCCCAGTGAAATACTACCGGGTATCACACCCATCCGAGAACAGATGCGTACCTCGCTTTCGCCGCTTTAGTCAGCTACGGGGGTCAACCGACCTAAGCTTGCACTGTGCCCGCAACAATACTACCTTCCGCCCAAATTCCGTGCCTAAGAAGTGATCAAGAAGCCAGCGTAGTACCGCTGCCCGGCACTTCATGTCATCTCCAAACATGCCCAAAAACGAGGGCCCAAGTCACCCTTCAAAGGTCGTAATATAATCAAAAACCTCGTAATGCAAAGGAAAATACCCAACCTCCACCAAGTTTAGAAATTAGATGAGCTTCCTAATTATTGCCCATCAATTATCCCTTATTAATCTGCTTACGATAAATAAAGAAAATCCCCACCAATAGAAGAAATATCGTGACAATGGTCCATTACCAGCAAAGTTACATCGTTATGTATTATTCCAACTAGAACTGGTATATGATGACTGCCATTATAAATGCAAGCCAGCTACCCCAGATCTGGTGAAAGGTGACGCACAAACTTCATTCTCATAATTGATTTTTCTCTTCCAATCTAAAGATGAACTGACTTAGGCATTGAGAGGCAACTAAAAGTAAACCCCTCGCCGACCTTTGCTTTTGTTTTTTGCGAGAAGCCGATACATCTTCGACCACGGACGGGCCAGTTAATTCAAGACGGCTTCCTCCCAACCCAGCCCGATTTAAAAAACATCAATATTAAAATCATATTGGCTTAAAATATTAGTCCTGATTATATATTTATTTTATTATAGGTGACTGCTTATATATTAAAGGGTACTTGAATTTTTTTTTACTTTACTTATATTTATAATACAAACAAAAGTGTAATAAAAAATGAAAAATAAAAATTTAAAATAATAAAAATTTAGATTTAAGTAAAATTTTTGAAACAAGTGAAATGATGATACATTTTCCTTTTAAAATTAATTAGACATTAACATTTAATTTATTTGAAAAGGATGGAAAAAAGAAGGTAATTATTTGAAAAGGTATAATGTAAAAAACTGGAAAAGAAGGAGCTGTGTGTGTGGGGTGTTAAGAGAAGAGAGGCTAGGCTTGTCTGGGGAAAGGGGGCATGTGTCCGCTCAAGTGGACAGGTTGGAGGTAGGAGGGTGCTCTGCGTATTTTTTAAAATTTTTTATCATTCTTTTTAATTTAATTGTTGTCATAGGTTTTTGGCTAAATTTTAATGATTTGATAGACCTTTTATTAAATATGGAGGCCCATCACCCCAAAGCACAATCCCCCCATTTGAATTTTAGTCCGTTAAAG
This sequence comes from Tetrastigma voinierianum, assembly GCA_016808115.1. Lineage (NCBI taxonomy): Eukaryota > Viridiplantae > Streptophyta > Magnoliopsida > Vitales > Vitaceae > Tetrastigma > Tetrastigma voinierianum. The sequence goes on along the minus strand of JAEQBH010002470.1, from coordinate 60,506 downwards.
TTTCATCCGGTGGTAGCTCATTTTAAAGGGGTTTGGTATATGCTCTCTCTCTCTATTATGTCTGTTTCAAATCTCCACTAAAGTTAATTTATTTTATAAGAATTTATTAGATTATAACTTATGTCATAAGAACTTTATTCAATAAGTTATTTACGTTTGAAATTTTAGATGCATTTCTTAAAAAATGCTAATACATTATTTTAAGATGTTTAGCAACTACACAAGTAAATTTTCAAGTAAAATGGGCTTGAAATTCTCCAAGATCATTATAAACACTTATAAAATTGAAGTGTTTGAATAAATAAACGTTTGTCATAATTTAAAAAAAATTTAACTATATATATATATATACATATATATCATGAAACCATGATAAAAATAAAAATAAAGTAAATATTTACTATATATCGAAAATATTTATCATTCAAATATAATATATTATAAAAATTACAAATGTTTATTGGGTTTCATCTTCACTTTGTTTCATATGCATTAAAGAGATTATAAAAAAACAAAAATATTATGTTTTTTTCTTATTAAAATTTCCGTGACATGCTTTTATAACCCAAATCCTTTTAAATTCACTGTTTAACTCATCGTTATTTAAGGCAATCTGGTAATGGGAATGTTACTTTGAACCCAGAGACGTGGTTCTTTAAGTGATACACACCCACCGAATATAAATAAAAAATTATTTATATCTTACTAAATATTCCATGGGGCTTTTATCTAATAATAAAATACAAAAATGTTAACATCAAACATAAAATCAAACATCACTAAGTTTCATCATTACAAATTACTTCTCCAAAACAAAAAACAAACATCATTATCAAGCTTCCATCATAAAAATTCTAAGTTCTAAAACAAAATGAAATACCATGGATTTGTATCAAATTCTAAATCATAAAAATCATCAATATCTTTCTTCCCGATCCACCCAATGAATTTTTTATATTTTTTATTATATAAAGTTATTTTTTTTTCAAAATTCTGCCTTATTTCTTACATAATTTTAAAAAAAAATTTCTATTTTTTTCAATAATTATTTTCCTATTTTTAAATATTTTTTCAAAAATCTTACTCTATATTTTACATAAAAATGTTCAATTTTTACTTCTATTTTTCATTATTTTTAGAAAATTTTTTTTCCTATTTTTACACAAAAATTTAAAAAAATTACCTATTTTTTACATAATTTTTTCAGAATTTCTTTTTCAAAATTTCAAAACAAATTCCCATATTTTGCTTCTTGTTTTACATAATTTTTTCAAAATGACAATTTTGTCATTAAGATGATTGATTGGGGGCTTCCATATGCTTTTTAAGTTTTTTTATAAACTTTTCCATAAAGCTTATTGAAATAAGCTTGCCAAAACCTCAAGTTCGCTGACATGTCACGCCTCGAAACCCAATCTTAGGGGCATGATTGTCACCACACCCTCAAGCCTTCAAATTCAAGGCCTGGGGTTATGTGAAACCACATCGAACCTTTCAGAACCTGGATATTCAATCATTAAACACATATTCAGAAAGAAACGCACAACCTCTAGATTCTTAAATTCTCCAAATTCAAAATTATTGCTGACAAAAAATTACTTTAAATATCCAAATCTCACTTGGCGCATGTCAAGGGGTTACCACTACAAGTAATTGCTCGCAGAGCTAAATGTAAATTAAAATCCTCAATATTAAATTCCAAAACTAAAGTCAATCTCAATGGGTCCAAAAATCCATTGTCCAAATATTTGTAAACTTAAACAATTCAGGTACTAGAACAAATTTCAGAATCTCTAAAACTCAACTTTGATCTAACATAGAATTTGAAGGATCAATATCCAAGTAACTTCTCAATACCAGAAGATCCAAATAAATACAACTACCGTTAAACAAAAATCCAATATAAAATCCTAAGTCAAATTCTAATGACGACCATTCCTCCTCAGTTTAGCCATCACTCCTCGCGAAACTAAAAGACTAAAAGATATCAACGAATGTAAGTTTTAGCTAAAAGCTCAATAAGAAATACTAATACAGCCATGGATCAAAGTTTTCAATCATATAACAACAGTAGATGCTTTTTCATCAAAACTTTTGATTTAAAAATAAGTTGAACATTAACAAAATATACTTCAAAACATTCTCACATCCATTTCAAATCTGGCTTTTGCTATCAATGTGGGACCCAAACAATTTACAACATCAAATTTCGATTCAACATCTCATATCAAATCCAAAATCAAATACATTTCTTAATATATTTTTCTCTCAATATTAACATCGAATGGTGCCTGCCAAAGGACTTTTCAAGGAAGCAAGAAGAAATCGTCTTTATTTTATGCTAATTTTGAACCAAACACTACTAGTAATTAGTAACCTTCTAACCAAAACCCCTGGGGAGGTCAGTTCAAATCCAATTACATTCCCCACCAAGAAATGTAAAGGTCAACTATTATCCCACTGATATGGGCCAAATAGTGTCAACTATTAAACTCGCTGGATTTTAGGGCCAAACAGCTGCCAACTATTATTCCCGTTGATGTGGGTCGAACTAATCCAGAGTCAAATATTTTATTCAAAACATCATATCTCCACATTTTCTTTCGTGAAATTAACAAAACAAATCTCAAAAGTACAACGCCACAAAACTACTTTTGATCCATGGATAATCAAATAAATAGAACAAGTAAAACTTTTCACAAATCAAGATTATATATAATTCAGTTAAAACAATTTTCATCTTCAAATGAAGTTAAAAGAAACAATTTTCCTTTTAAAAATCTACATTAATATCCCTTACACGTACATATATATAAAAATAATAATTTTTCGAAACAGATTAGAATCTCTTGCCCCCAAAGGAGTACTCAAAAGCTTTCAGCAGCTAACCGGCTAATTTCACCTCAATGAAATATTTAGAGAAATTTGTTCTCGAACCCTGTGATCCGAAAGCTCGTGACGTCCTCCTAATTCTTCCAATCAGAGGTAGAAACTCAAAGCAAGCACAAAGCATTTTCCCTCTTATTCCAATTTATACTAGGTATTTATTAGAGAATTACCTTTTTACCCCCTTTCATTAAATTAATTAATTAATTACTAATTGAATTACCATTATTATTTTCATAACGTCTTTTCATTAAAGTAATTAATTAATACTACTCTAAATTACCATTATTATTTTCATAACGCCTCAATTGAATTATCATTATTTCCATAATGCCCAAATTCAATTATCATTATTATTTTCATAACGTATGCCTATAAACATTCCCCACATTATTATTTTTCCGTGAATTTATATCTATACAAATTCTCGTCATTATTATTTTCTCAGAATTTATACCTATACAAATTCTGGGTGTTACATTCCTTTATAAAAGTTTAGTCCTCTAAACTGACTTACCAGATTTTGAAATAATTGAGATGCTTCTTTCCCTCATCTCTCTCTTCTAACCCCCAAGGGCCTTCGATACTGTGGGCGATCAAGCTCCATCGACTTTACCAACTTGACAATGCCATCCCGGTGAGAACCTTATTCATCACATCCACACTCCAATGCACACCCTTCATATGTCAAGTCCTCATAAATCTAAATAGGCTCCAACTCCACAACATGAGAAGCATCGAAACATATTTCAAGGTCGAAATATAAAAACACATTATGAATCTGCATGTGCATGGGGGCAAGGCTACTTTATACGCCAAGGTACCTACTTTCTCTAATATTTGAAATAGCCCACAAATCAAGGACAAGGTTTTCCTTTTCAACAGATTTTCAACTCCAAATATCTCAATTTAACTTTCAATACAAACTTTTTAAGATAACATAATCAATAAATTCAAAATACCGAATATTAGTTTCGTGATTATCAACCTAACACTCTTGTGTGTACTTTAATTTTCTTCAAATTCTCTTCAATCGTGACTATCCTTTCGTAGTCAATTACACAAGTTCATGTGTTAATTATTTATTTAATTTTCTCCAATATGATCATAACACATAGGGGATTATAAACTTCTACCATAAACCTTTTTGAATATATAATCTCATTGCTAGCTTAAAACTATTCTACAAGAAAATTTAACCAAAGGTAAGAACTCATTCTAATTACTTTCCAAGTCTAAAACAATATATTCCATCAAATATTTCCAACTTGTAATTACTTTCCTCAATGTCATTAGTCTAAGTATGAAAGCTACTATCAAAACTAACTTAGTACTATCAAAATCTAAAAGTAAAATAAGAATTATTATTACATACCATAGAATCTAATATTTCATACATTATCAAAATCACCTTAATATCGAGAAGCTAGTCTAATAGAAAAAATTATTAGATCTCTATCCATAAACAAACCATCATAATGAAAACATTGTCATCAACTAAGGTTCTGGTAACCTTATCATAAAATCCATGGTAATAAGTTTCCACACTCATTTAGAAATATAAAGAAGCTGCAGCAATTAGGTCTTTGATGTAAACTCCATATACAATCATACTAAACCCTTAAAAGTCACAAATAATGTATAATACCTTACTTCATATATGACTATCAAAATTCTATTCTAAATATTTATAATTTTGCATCCTTTAGTGGTAGATCGTAAGCTTAAAGTAATAAACCTCTTCAAAAGTTGTCTCTTTATAAATCATTATTTACTTATTAAGTCTACTCCCAAATTTTAAGATCTTATTATTCATTAAACACAATCAATTTGCTCCAAAAGTTCAACTAGTTTCAAAATGTTCCTTATAAGATCTTAATTCTTTAAACAAGTTTGCTGTATCTATAATGTCTCAACATAAGAACTTCTAAAATCCAAAGGTATAACATAGACTTGTAAACATCTCAAATCATACAATAATCGTTTGCGACAACCTTAAATGATTTCCAAGGAATCAATTGTTTTCTATTTAAGGCATAAATCACAAGATTCTCATTGTTTTATTAGTACTGAATAATGTCATCATAATCCTTAAGTAATGTATCAATATCTTCTATTTCTTGCTTAAAAATCATTTTAAGAAGACAAAGACTTCAAAGTCTCATAAACTATGAGTAGATCATAATAATAAAAAATGTCTTTATATCTTAAGTGCAAAAAATCATTTTACCTAACTTCAAATCATAACAAGGTAGTTTTCATCTTAAATTTCAAATGTCTATAAGTATATCAATTTTTCCATGTTGTGCTAAGGACACAACATAAATCCTGGCCTTGAAAGTGCATCATTATGGAAAACAAATCTTTGCGAACCCAATGAAGTCAATCAAAATAAGAGTTGCTACCAATTTTCTCTTCAACTCTATGAAGCTATCATCATAGTTATAAGACCAATCAAACTTAACTTCTTTCTATGTCAGCCTGAAAATATAAGATAATCTTAGAGATCTCTTAATAATTTGTTTGTAGTATCAATAATTCCCAAGAAACTTCAAACTTTAATAACAATATCAAATCCTTTCAAATTTCAAATTGTTTTCATCACTCATCACATTGACTTAAAACACTTAACAACATTTCTAAGCAAATAACTACTCAGAAGTGCTTCTAACTTATGCGTAAATAATTCTATCCACATGATCTCTCTCAACTAAACTCAAGATAACTAAGAATATGAAAGACAATGTTTTCCCAAAACAATCAACAAATAAAAGGTAGTAAACTCCTTAATTCATCCTCAAAATCAAACAAAAACCTTAATGTTTAAGGAGTATTAAGTCAATTCAATATCCTTCTTACCAATCGTCATAATATAACTTCAAACCACCATATTGTCCATAATGACATGTTCTATAGAAGTGACAAATTCAAATCATACTTCATCTTGATAAAAGTATATTCACTAAACCAACAAACAATACAAAGGAAAAGAGTGAAGTGAACTTTAACTAGTCAAGAAATCATTTATCTAACATACCTTGTACAAAATGCCAAGAATACTCAAACTGGATATGAACTATCAACTAACATGTCACTCAACTATCCCCATACACAAACTTAAACAAGTTCCCATTAAGATAATAAATCAATTGACCTAATTTGGAGCCGACTTTTCTGCATTTGGCCAACAAGGAGCAATACCGATTCCTCTTCCTTGTCAGTTCTCATACTAGTGAAGCTCTTCATCTTTCTCCTCGCAATAAGGGCTCAGCTCTACCACCTCCGAGTGCAATCACCCAACTCGTAATTGGATATCTTATTCTTCAAATAAGGCTTTAGTCCATCCTTAAAAACTTTAATGCTTTCTCCTCCTCTCGTAGCAATCAACTGTAGGGGCAAATGTGATAGTTCGCAGAACTTAGCTTCAGATAATAGGGGCCACCGTTTCAAATCTCTCTGCTCCAACTGACAAACTCTCCATCTCGTCAGTCGAACACTATCAGAGTACTTCTTATAAAAGGCCTCCTAAATTGTTCTGAAACAATAGGCCCTCGATCCTCTTAAAAGCCTTTAGTCATGAGCCACCACAATGATCCCGCCTTGCCTAACATAACGCCGCATAAGAGGCTTTTGCTCCTAAAAATCTCACCCACAATAAAGAATTTTCCTATCTTCGTAAGCCAAGCCTCTGCCTCTGTTAGATCCGAGGTACAAAAATAAGTGAGGACTCAACTTTAAAGTCAAGCCAAAGGAGCTACTTTACTAGATGAGGATTGTCTCAACCAATCCAGCAAAAGTCCAAAAATATTCATATAAAGCCCTTCTCGCACTCATAGGCAGCCTCGTGTGGAGGAGGGCAATCATCACAACACTATTTTTGGGAAGATGCAAGTCTCTCAAGGTGACGGTGTTCTATAAAGCAAAAGGTATAACTAATTTAGTCATTGCTAGCCAAGTAAGGTAAGCTAATTGTGTGGGAATTAAAGGAATAAGACTAGATGAAGTTGAAACTTGCCAATGCATCACTCATCTATTCCTTAAAGGTAAACTAAACTAGTTCCCATCAAGATCAAGTAACCTAGCTCGATACCACTCACGCCTCTCAACTCCACTCTTGGGGACATGATTGTCAATTCACACCCCTAAGCCTTCACCTAAGGTTTGAAGTGTGAAACTGACACTAACTCCCTTAATCGGATTTTGGTCCAATTACTAAACACATATTCGTAGTAAACGCACACAACCTTCTAGATTCTTAAATTCTCCAAATTCAAAATCACATGACAAAAATTACTTCTAAATATCCAAATATCACTTATGCATGTCAAGGAAATTACCAATTACCAGCACTGCTCGTAGCAGGGCTGAACAAATCTAAAAATCCTCAATATTAAATTCCAAACTAAAAACATCCACTATCCAAAATCCATTGTCCAAACATTTGTAAACTTAAACAATTCAAAATACTAGAACAAATTTTAATCTCTAAAACTCAACTTGGACCTTTAACATAGAAATTTGAAGGATCAATATCCAAGCAACTTCCTCACCAGAAGATCCAAATAAATACAACTACCGCTAAACAAAATCCAATATAAAATCCTAAGTCAAATTCTAATGACGACCATTCCTCCGGGGGCTTAGCCATCACTCCCTCGCTTAAACTAAAAGTACCTGAAAAGATATCAACGAATGTGAGTGAGCTAAAAGCTCAATAAGAAATACTAATACAATTTCATGGATCAAAAAGTTTTCAATCATATAACAAATAGAGATGTTTTTCATCAAAAATTTTGATTTTTAAAATAAGTTGAACATTAACAAAATATACTTCAAAAACATTCTCACATCCATTTCACCCGCTTTTATATCAAATCGCGATCCAAACAATTTCATATCAAATTTCGATTCAAACACTTTCTCATATCAAATCCAAAATCAACATATTTCAAATATATTATCCGTCATTAAATATCAAATGGTGCCCGCTATGCTGGGACTCTCAAATGGGTGGCTAGGCCGCAAATCGTTTCATTTTAAGGACAAACTAAACACCACAAGACTAAGAATCCTCTAACCAAACCCCTGTAGGTCAGGGTTCAAATCCTCAATTACATTCCCCCACCAAGAAAATGTGCTGTCAACTATTATATCCCGCTGACATACTTAATGAAGGCCAACTATTATATCCCGTCGATGGGCGCCTCAAAATAAATATGTCGGTTCATTATTCACTGACAGTACCGAACTAACTGTAGCTTAAATATTTTATTCAAACATCATATTTCCACATTTTCTTTCGTGAAATTAACAAACAAATCAAAAGATAATCACACAAACTACTTCGATCCATGGATAATCAACAAATAGAATCAAGTAAACTTTCACAAACCAAGATTATATATAATTCGCTAAACAATTTTCATCTTCAAATGAAGTAAAAACAAACAATTTTCCTTTAAAAATCCGCATTAATATCCCTTACACATACATATATATAAAAATAATAATTCTTTTGAAAAGTCAGACAGAATCCCCACTCAGTGAGCGACTGGGTTCTCTGGAAGAAATGCGAATCCGGCTAATTTCACCTCAATGAAATATTTTCTCCTAGAGAAATTTGTTCTTCTGGAACCCTGTGATCCCAGTGTGCTCGCACGTCCTCCCGAATTCTTCCACCCAGTAGAGAAACTCAAAGAAGAATAAAAGATTCTTTTTTTTATTCCATAATTTATACTAGCAGATTCATTAGGAGAATTACCTTTTAATTCTCTTTCATTAAATTCAATTAATTAATTTCAATAATTGAATTACCATTATTATTTTCATAACGTTTTTTCATTAAAGTAATTAATTAATTACTATTTGAATTACCATTATTATTTATGTAAAATCGCCTAATTGAATTATCATTATTTCCATAACGTCTAATTCAATTATCATTATTATTTCATAACCTTATGCCTATAAACATTCCCTCGCCATTATTATTTTCCCCAGAACTTATATCTATACAAATTCCTCATTATTATTTTCTATAACTTATACTTCCATACAAATTCCCTGTAGGGTGTTACATGACAACCCTCACAACGAGCTGACCACTCAAAGCAGATTAAGATATTTCTCGATACCACCATAGTCAATAGTCCCACTTCCACTGGATCCATTCATGCAAATATATTGTAGAAAATATACAAATTTATCAAAATAGTTTATAAGAGTTCGAGTTAAATCCTCTTATATACAAATATTACATGTAAAATCAGTTTTTTTACAAAAAGCAGCTAAATCCACAGCTCGATTCTTTTCTTCACACCTACATTCCAAATGAGGGTTGGGCTGGTCTCAGCATAACCCCTGTGACTCTAGTGTCCCCACGATGCGAAAGCAACTTCCAAGAAGCGATAACTCTTACAAGGGCTACTCCCGCCACCTAAGTGCACATATAATGCCATGTTCACACATCAACATTTTGATGAAGAATATGCCAATTCTAAATGGAATCCTACATGCCATGAAATGAGACGAGACTCATCATGCCCCATGTCCCGAGTCCTCACCGACTCCCTCACACAACACCTAAGCCTATGTGTAAAAAACCGTCATTCTGGATGACATCCAATGATTATTTTCAAAACAAATTTCATTTGTTTATAAACCCAGTTTTCTTTACGATACATCATGAACATAATTTTATATTCAAAATTCATGCTCCTTTTAATGTTATCCATCAATACTTTTTTTTTTGTTTACAATTTATTAAATATTTTTTTATTTGCCAATAAGACCTAACTCAAATAGTTAAGAGCTTATACATGATTTTTTAATTTTTTTTTGAAAAAAGAGCTCATGCGTGCATAAGGAGGGGAGGGGTTAAGGGTTCGAGTCCTAATAGAAACAAATTTATGATGAATAAAATATTATGATTTAAGACAAAGTGAATAGATATAAAAAATAAAAAATAAAATTTACTATCAAGGTCGTCGCACTTCGATTTCTATCCTCGGAATCTCGACTTCAATTCGGGTTTTCCTCGTCACCAACCCCTAATCCATCACAATTAGATAACAATATCAGTTGGCTTATTTAGGTTTCTAGTTAGGGTTGTTTTCTACCCAACACACCTTCGCTTGTAAAAATTTTTTGGGAACAAATGAGTCATAATTTACCTCACTTGATTCAATTCCATTGTTCCTCTATAAATATATTTTATTCAAAAATTTTAATCACCCAATTCGGAGAACCGAAACTCCATATATGTCCTATACATCCGAGACTATTCTATTTTCAACACAACTGCACTCGCCTAAAACAAAGCCTTCTTTGGGATGAATTTTTTACCTAATTTTATCCAAATTTGAATACACTTGCTTCAAGGAATTTTTTTCTCCTAGGAAGTCTAGTTTACCCAAAAAATTTGAATCACTCCTAATTTGGATAATTGAAACTCAACTTACTACTTAAAATACCAAAACTGCTCAAAAACCAAAACTCGTATCGTAATCCGAACCGTAATGGACCAAAATGTAGCCTCACTTTGACTACCCTTTCTTGCCTAACGAGTCCAAATTTGAATACACTTATTTCGTGTGATACTGTTCCTCGGAAGTTTATTTTACCTAGGAAATTTGAATCACTCAATTTGATAAGTAAACTCAACTTTACGCCTAAAATACCAAAATTGTTTCAACACCAAAACCGTGATCGTATCCGAACTGCACTGACCGAAAAACAAAGCGCTTGACGAATATTTTGGGTCAAATGGGGTCTAAATTTGGATACACTTACTTCAGGGATATTTTGTAACACCCCAAACATTTTTTTTAAATGATTTTTTCATGGAATTTAAGTTTTAGGTGTTTTAAGGTCCATCATGAATTTATAATAATTTTTAGGAATTTTTCTCAATTAAATGAAAAGACGTTATGAAAATAATTCAAATAGTACTAATTAATTACCTTAATGAAAAGACGTTATGAAAATAATAACGGTAATTCAATTAGTAATTAATTAATAATTTAATGAAATAGTAAAAGCAATTTTCCTAATAGATACCCCAAGTATAAATTTGAATAAGAAAGGAAATCCTTTCTATTCTTCGAGCTCTCCTGGCCGGTGAATTTCGTAGACGACTCGCTTCTGACTAGTGGTTTGAAGAACAAATTTCAGAGAAATATTTCATCGAGGGGAGCAGATCGAGCATCCGTGAGTCTCAAACGAAACGTGGGAAGGCTCACACGCTCGTGTGAATAGCCTGACAGCCCGGACTAATGTGGAGGGAGTAAATTTATATCACTCCATTCTCGCACCTTCAAATGTATAGCTGCTAAGCTTTACTGTTTGACCTGAACGTAGTAATCGACTGGTGATTAAGACCCTTATTCTTGAGCACTCATTGAATTGAATTTTGTCATATGCCACAAGCTCATTTGGTCCTCGATGAATATTCATGTCAGCACCTCAACTAACTCTTATTGTATTTGGTGTTATCTCTTTGCTGCAGTCGAAAATTCCACTACCATAACTTGTAATCGTTTAATGTCAGATTTGATGGTATGGATCAGCGTGAAGCCTAACCGCAGCCGGAGGTCATCGCCAGTGCACACGGTACTCCCCTCTCGTGCTAAGAAGCCAAAGGCCTTCCTGTAGAGGTGGTAAAATCCCAGCGTGAACCCTACTGCTTCTATTGGGATCTTGTCGGAATGTACTCATTCCAAGATAAAGAAAAGGAACGTGTACCATTCAAGATAAAGTTAAAAGGGAATGTACCTGATTCCAAAAGATTAAAAGGGAATGTATGATTCCCCAATGGTAAACTATATTTCAGAGCCTAAACCCTTCTAAATCTCATTTGATATCGGTTGCTTCATACGTCGCTATTTTGTCAGACATAACCTATGTACCAAGATCGCATCGTTGAAAGATAAACCATCCTCGTGAGTCGCCCTCGAGTACTGCAATTCTCACAAGTATGATGATATATCTTTACTCACAGTTATCTCACCCCCGCCGATTTCCTCCTTTCGTGGTAGACAGAGAGTTATAAACTCGTGAACATTGACCACTGATTCTATTTGAAACATGTAATGGATTATTTTGTTTATCGTGAAACGACAGCCCAAGCTTTTCCGTGAAGGCTCCATGGTAAATTAATTTGTCACACTATTCGTTAAATCGATAAAATTCCTGAATAGTCGAGTTGGATAAATTCTCGCTCTTTTACTAAAACCATTTTATTAAAATATTTCTTTTGAGGTGAGACCGTTGAGGTCGTTGTTGTGGGGTGGGATGACCAATTTTGAGGTATATTTGTTATGTTAATTGAGATATCATCATGATATGAGATTTTGAGCTAACTATTAGTAGATTTGTGATCGATATTATGGTCAATGGATTTGTCATTTGTTATGTAAACTAATAGGTCTTGCCGAATTCAAAGAGAAATTATGGACAGATAGTTGCTACGGTTTTGGTGGCCCGCCCATTTAGCACACACACTATAAAAGTGGATGCGATATATTTGTTCTCCTGCCTAGCTTTACCTGGGGACTAATAACTCCATTCGGATGAGTGATGGCCAAGTTTTATGGCTAAGAGAGAAAGTCCGGATTTGGGGTTTCCTTTGTCGACAGCGAAGCGCTCTGTGGCTGGGGACATGGACGAGAGCCATCAATATATTTTTGCAGTGGTCAGAGTTACTTGCATGCTCTCTTCATTTCGGTTTCAAAGAGAGGTAGCTTGTGGAGGTGAGTTTGATAATGTCTTTATTGGAGATGCAGACAGGGTGGGAGATGAAGTGGAATATGAGGAATTGGGAATGGTGATCAGCCGTTCTCAGTCATGACGCTGTTGTGAGTAGGAGGAGGGGGGAGGTGGAAATGGAAGGAAGAACAGGGAAGCCGATAGGAGGTGAGTCACACTGTGAGGGACATGAGCAGGTCCGATCGCGCCGATACCACGTATACACTGTGCCACGAAGATTAATCACCCTTTCACTTCACCACATAAGGTATAAATAATACAAATGAACTAAACAAATTTGGTGACTAACCTAAACTAGGTATAGACAAATCCTATAATCAATCTAAAAATAAATATTAAGTATATTTGTAATTAATACTGGATATACATTAATCATACTTGTTTATTTGCTAAATACATTCTCCAATATGCCCTGCATTTGGCTTCGTTTTTCTTATGGAATGAACTCATGTGGTTCATTTCACCTTACACTGCTCTTGTGAAATTGATGAGATGGGTTTCATCCATTAGATTCTCTATGTTGCCATGTCTTACACGAGACATCATATTTATGGTCCATAATTCCCACAAAAAATCGAGGCATATATTGAGTTGGCATTATAAATTATGGTCCATAATTCCCACAAAAATTTGAGGCCCATATTGAGTTGTCATTGTAAGAAAAGTAGTAATCAGTGATGCTTTTTACTGTCAAGGAAGCAGGTACAAGAGGGCGATGCTCTAGAACAACATCTCTTACCCGATATGTTAGTTAACAATGACACTTTTACAAACCACTATTTTTAGGGATGGCAATGATCTAAGAGAGTTCCATCCCAATTCCATTCCATTATTTAAACTATTTCTCATATATGTCTCATTTAAAAAATAAAAAAGTTGATGGGTTGACAGCTATGAGAAAATTCTCAGCCTTTGTTTAGCTTTTTTTTTTTTTAATTTTTAATTAATATATTTATTATATTAAAATTAATATATTTTGCTAAAAATAAAATTACATTTTTATAAATTATTTTATATTAAAATATTTTTATTATTTATATTAAAATATAAAATAAAAATAAAATAAAATAATTATAAAATCATTTTTAATATAATTGGGACTTATTTATTATTAATAATACTCAACCCGTCTCTAAGCCAAGTGGCAGAGCTGCGAAAGGTGATACTTAAAATTTGCAGTAATTGTAGCTTTTCAAATTCTGCACTAACAGTGCCTCCATTGAAAATTAAAAGATAAAAAGAAGAAAAATAAAAATATAGTTAAATTTGATATATTATTTTTATTTATTAATTCACATACATATTATTTATTTTATCTCATCCATATAAAAATTAAATAATTTAATAATATGTCAGTTTCTAAGCAATTTTTATTTATATCTAATTTTCTTTGAAATCTTTCTTTCATAGACAATTAAACATAGAAAAATTGTTTTCATCAAATTTTTTTTCTTAATAATTTCGATAAACCAAACAGATTTTTATTTAGGCTCACATTTTCTCTCGTGCAACTTAGAATTGTGGTTAACGCGTCACTCTCCTGTCGCTTATATCATCCACGTTTTTCTCGCATGCAATTTGGTCACTTATAAATATGTGACTTCTGAAAGTCCAAAGAAAACGTCAAGCAATCATATTACAACCAAATTTCTAAACATGGTAGAGAAAAATGTCTGTTCAGTCTTCAGTGGTACTTGTTGCTCAGTCTGAAAAAGTCCCTGAGGTTGGCCGGCGCTGTGCAAATTATCATCCCAGCATTTGGGGTGATCATTTTTCTTATAATAAGCCCAAACTACTTGCAAGATTTGCCCACGCTTATTTCTATCGACTCCCCTGTATTGTATTTGTAATGTGAATGGCATCTGATTTTTACCCTCTTGTCGTCCCACCCACATTTACTTTGTTTTTATCTTTAATATTTGTTTGTTATTTTATTACATTAAAATGAATATATTCCATAAAATAAATAAAATATTATAAATTTTTATTTATAATATCAAGTGTTAAATCCATGCTTATTCATGCATGGTGTGAATTTTCTTAACCATGCACTATACATTGTTTATTCTATTAATTGCTTCAATTTGACACTGCACAAAACTGATGCAAATTTAAACAAACATGTCAACCAACTGAAAGAAGAAGTGAGGAAGATGCTGCTTATAACTGCTGATGATGATTCTAGGCAATGTGTTATGAAAGGATTGATGCAATCCAACTTGCCAGGGAGTGGCTTACCATTTGAAAAGAAATTGATGAAGCCCTAAAACACATGTTTGATAGTTCCATGATCGTCTCAGCTGAAGAAAAAGATGATGTTTACATTGCTTCTCTCCGATTTCGGTTACTAAGACAACAAGGGTACAATGTCTCATCTGGTGAGTGCTCTTTTCTGTCCTATCTTCAATTTTATCCACAAATTGGAAACTTAAAATCATGTTGTGTCATGTAAAGCAGATTTATTCAATAACTTCAAGGATGATGATGGGAAGTTCAAGGAATCCCTCAGCAGCGATGTCCGGGGAATGTTAAGCTTGTATGAAGCTGCTCATTTCAGGGTGCATGGAGAAGATGTATTAGATGAAGCACTTGCTTTCACCACCACTCACCTTATTCAGTCCGCCGCCAGGGACTCTTCAAATCCTCTAGCCGAACAAGTAGTTCATGCCCTAAACCAGCCCATCCTAAGGCGTTGCCTAGGCTTGAGGCCAGACTATATTTTCCGATATACCAATCAGATGGTTCTCAAGCACAAAGCTCTTGCTGAAGCTAGCAAAGTTGGACTTCAACCTATTGCAGAAATTGCACCAAAAGGAGCTAAGCGGATATTTCCCCACGTGTTGATAAGAGGGTCTCGTAATGTGACGAGTTTTTCAGGTTCTCTGCCTCGCTCTCATTCCTATCATGCGACGATTTGGCTGCACAAGATATTTTTATCTAGCTCCAGGCTTTTTCCCAACCTCGAGAGCATGCTCGTGTGATTATATCCCTCCTCGAATATACTAAAAAATGATTTTATAAATATTTTAATATACATAATAATAATAATAATGAAAAATAAATAAAACTAAGAATAAAAAACAAAAATAAAAGCTAAATAGGGCGGGTATGAGAATTTTCCCATACCCGCCTAATCCCCTCCGTTTAATTTTTGGGAGTCAAAGGACGAAGATGAAACGATTTAAATAAATAGGGACAAGATTGGGATTGAAATGCCATCACATCCCTAAGTTAAGCACAAGAATCCAAACTAACAATAGTAAATAAATAAATAAAGAAATCATATTATCTAACACAATTGTACTGTGTTATAGGTGGTGGAAAGATTTAGGTGGTGTTTGTTTTTTTTACTTAATTTTGAATATAACTTTTTTGGAGCTTAATGCTGAATAGTACTATAATAGTATTAAGTATTAAGTTGTTTGTTTTTTAACATTATCCCGCCCCGCCTAGCTCTTAATGGATTACTGTGTTTGATTTAATTTTAATCGTGCTTTTTAATTTTTTCAGATGTAGTTTATTTCTCAAATCCGAAACTGCTCGTATTTACTCCTCAGAAAACCCCTGAAATTATAAATTTTCAAAATGGCAAATTTAATAAAATAATAATTACCATATGTTCTCGGGAAGCCTAAATTATCTAGACGTCTCGACGACGAAACAAAGATCGCTACAAATTCGCCTCAAGAAAATCTAATGACCTAAAAGCCATTGAATTATGAGATGTGTTTAAATTTTTCCGATTTTCCGCTGATAAATGAAAGAATGACCAAGGACGAGATTTTTAATTTTAAAATCCTAAGCTGTGAATGATTTTGCGCTAAGTTCATTTAAAATAAAGCTGAACCTAAGTTAAATAAATCTGCTTTCAGTACAAAACTAGATCCCCTGAATTCGGCACATTTAACCACGTGATCCAAAATAATAATAATGTTCTATTCCAATTATATTTAAAAAGTAATTTTTTATTATTTTATTTTTATACTTTAATATAAATAATTATTATTATTATAATGTTTTTAATAAATAATTATAAAATTCATAAGAGTTTTTATTTTATAGCAAATATTAATTTTAATATAATAAAATAAAAGAAAATATAAAAATTAAAATTAAAAATAGAAACAAAAATAAATGTAAATGGGGGCGAAGCCTGCACTTTCATCTCCGCTCCGACCGTTTAATTTTTAACGAGATGTTTCGAGAATCAAAATAATAGCCGGCCCGATGAGACCGCCTCGTCCCAAACCCTCCTATCATCCCTAAGAGAACGATATCATACTATTCTTCTCACAGACAACGATCAGTTTTTTTATTTTTATGGAAAATGACTTTTTCTGAATAGAAAAAACCAAATATTTTTACTTTTTTACTCAAAACTTTTTTAAAAATTTTTAGCAGTAAGTCATAAAAATTAAAAAAAAAAAAAAAAAACAAACAAATGAATACCGCTGTGTCTATTTAACTCCAAAGATGCTCAAAACAAACGCCACTAGACTCTCGCCATGCTCTCCCTCAGCAGATAGAACATGAAAGGCTACTTTCGACATCGCAAACAGATTGAGCCCTAGTTTTTAATGGCTAGAAGGATGCTTACTAAAGTAATAGCCATGACCTCTATCATTGATGACATCTATGACGTGTATGGTACACTTGAAGAACTGAGCCTTTCACTGAAGCAGTAGAGAGGTTTAAATTGCCATTAATTCTCTTTATTTGAATTTGCCTCAATCCCTAAATGTTGAATCTAGATTTGCATGGTCAATTAATGTGCATAAATCTTGAAAAACTGCAGCTTATGCATAAGAGATCAGATTTTCAGATGGGATAAGAAAGCCAGATAAACTACAACACAGAGTACAAGAGAGTGTGCTATCAAGCACTCTTGGATGTATACTGTGAAATCGAGGAAGAAATTGCCAAGGAAGATCGTATCGGGTCCACTATGCGAAAGAAGCGGTAAGGCTTACATGTCATTATTAAACTTTGAAGAAGCAATAAACTTGATAAAACGTAATTGATGGAAATTAATGAAACCAAATCCATTGATCAGATGAAAACCTCGTTAGAGTATACTATGAGGAAGCCAAATGGCTTCAAGTACAAAAAATACCAACCATGGAGGAATATATAGCTGTGGCAGTAGTCACTGCAGGGTACCCGATGCTGGCGACCACATCTTTCATTGGAATGGGAGATGTTGTGACAAAAGAGACTTTTGATTGGATATTCAGTGAGCCCAAGATTGTGAGGGCTTCAGCCGTAATTAGCAGGCTCATGGATGATATGGTTTCCCACAAGGTATGACAACCCTTATGATGTTCCAGAATAATAACTTAGGCAACGCGACGGTGACAGTTTTCGTTCTGAAAACAAGGAAAATACGAAAAAGAGAAAATGTCGGCTTCATATTTTTTTCTTTGTAATAAAATTAAATCTGCAGAATACGAATGGGCCAGATAACACTAATACGACGTTCTCGTATGCTTTTTTAAAAATTTATTAACAAAAACAATTTTTTAAAAACATGAACCAAACACACCCATAAAATTCAAGCTGTATATATGCATATCTTCTTAAATTCAAATGGATCAAACAACTAATTTTATATATTTTAACACTTAATTTCCACTAACTTCTATGATTCTATGTATTAATCGTAGTTTGAGCAGAAGAGAGGACATGTTGCCTCAGCTGTAGAATAAATATATTGAAGCAACATGGTGCGTCGGAGGAGGAAATACATGTTGAATTTTAACAAATGCGCTACAAATGCATGGAAGGATATCAATGAAGGAGTGCCTCAACCTAACAGTTGTTCAGCTTGTTCACACATCGAGTTGTAACTAAAAGTGTCAGACGTTGTATACAAGAGAATGAAGATGGGTATACTCATTCTGGGACTGTTCCTTGTAAGGATTTCCTCAGAACTTCCATGATCATCGATCCTGTGCCAATCTGAGCTTCATTCCGCCATCCTCCATAAACGAAAGGATTATCTATTTTTACTTTCTACAATATATGTAACTGAAGTTTTGTTCATAAATTTAAGAATGCTTGAATCTATCAAGATCGAATTTCGTTATCGCAAAACCTGTTTTGAACTCATGGACTTATTTTGAATGTTGTTGGGTATGTTTGGATTGTTGAGGTTAAAGCATGAGATCATATAAGCATCAAATAACCATGGCATGCAACAGAAAATTAAACCTTGTGGTGTTAAACAAGGAAGAACCAAAGATGAGAGAAGAGAGAAAGATACTCTTGATTGCCTGGGTTTTCAAACCATGAGCAGTAGCATCCTCACCCCTACGTACATGCCATGCAACTCAACCTTACTCATGGAGTTACAAACACCATACCCACAACACCTATCCTACAAGACATGCTCCTAGCAGTTGTCCGGACTTACTCCCACCACCATGGTTATAGGGCCATTACTGAGTCCTATTGTAATATGTGGCCCATATTTATGGACAAAAAGGGGAGCAAAGGGATCCGCATGGTACAAGGTGGAAGGGTATTTTTATAAATTGGTCATATTTATGGTTATTATGAATACTAGGGGAGCGGTATGATACATAGCGTACGGGTATTTTTTTAAATTAATCATATATATGGTTATTATAAATACCCTTTTATGTAGCTAATGAAAGTTTCAACCACCTTTCCCGTGGAATTAGGCAAATTGTCAAACCACATAAATTTGTGTGTTTACTCTCCTCTTTCATTATTACTACTTAGTGCTTGAATCACAACAAGATCCCTAAAGCCTCACCATGCCCCTGCTCTCTCAGTTCTCTCTTGCTACTACTCTTAACCAAGGATGTCTACACAAACCGACCATGGCCATCCTTCTCCCAAGCCTTCCTAACATACTGAGGCACAGCCCTAGCTATAAACAGGTAAAGAATCCTCCTAACTGTGTAACAGATTCAGTTCAACCTAATAATCAAACTCAACCGAGGCCGTACGTTTTGACAGTTGCTGTACATCAGTTCTTCCCCTTCCTAGTCCTTGGCTTCTTGCACTGCATCGGAACCTTACATAGCACCTGCAGATAAATATGAGCCACATCTTCCATAGTTTTGAAACGAGAAGACAATCTTGATTTTAGCCGCATCTTTGCATGGTACTGTCTATCCAAGTCTGCACCCAAAATCTTTGCCTTTGTTTAGCTGGAAAGTTTTTAAATTATTGTTTGGTTTCAAATGCATTAGCTGGACCTCTGCACCCAAAACTTGCAAAATACGGAATATGGAATACGGCATACTCACCACAACATGCATGGCTAGAAAGCGTATCTTAAAATATCTCTGGAAAAATCAACCGTGAATCTAACATTTCTCAAGATGCTTTCAAAATAACCTATTTCGTACAAAATATCCTTTTATCATTTCATGTATTTACATTATCTTTAAAATAAATAAGGTATTTTTGTAAGAAAATAGGAGAACAATTTTTTTTTTTTCAAAATCAGGCTAAAATTGAGATGGTCAAATTTTCAAATTGGGTTTTCAAAAGATCTTTTAATCAAATCACATTTTTTTTTTTGTAATGAATTCTCAGTTGTTATATTATCAGAATATTAAATTTTTTATGTAATGCGAGTTATTAGGATATATACTTATAAATATCATGGGTCATTAGGGCAAAAATCATGAGAAAGATAGGTCAAAGGCTTTGGATTTGAGGGATTTGAAAGTATTGTGGAGATATTTTCAATGCATTTTAAGATCTTGTGATTGTAGTTTTTTCCTAAGATTACGCTGCAATGGACCAAAGATCTCTATCCAATATCGATTTACACCCACAATTCACGTTAAAACCTCATGCATCTTTATACGAATTACTTTATCTCGTTTAAATTTATATTTCCAGCGTCATTCTATAAAAGCTTTTAAGCACATTTTGCGATTCATTTAAGAAAAAAATTTATATTATCATGCATAAAATTATTTCTGACGTAGCGGAAGCCAATAAAATCAAAAGTGGATAAATACTGAATCCGTTGACCTGCAAATAAATACTGGAATAATCGGTAAACCTGTTGATTCAAGTGAACACTCAGGAAATAGGCATCCAAAACTCAAAGTTTGGGAAAACGTCTCCAATAATATTATTCATCCAATCTAATTTAAGCAGAACTTATGCATTTAAATAAAAAAACCGGTATAATATAAAAATGAAAATTCTAGAAAAGTCCTCAAGGAAATAAAAAAATTCAACGCCCACCCTTTTGTACCTTTTGGGCCTTTAGGTGTTCCAATTAGGCCAAGAAATGGAACTCTTTGAACTGCACTGGTCCTCCCGTGATGGAGAATATTTGTCCTCGAATCAGCAATCGAGTCATCATCAGAAGAATCGCCAGGTTAGAATCAATGCACTAAGATTAAAAGCATCGGTAGTGCAGATGACTCGGCAGCTTCAAACGGTATGCATTGGGATTGATCTTCAACACTCATTAAGACCAATCTTTTAGCGGACAATTTATTGTAATCTTCAACTAAAATAATCTTTAATCAAAATTGCCCAAATAAAATCTCCAACATCAAACTCAAATGCCGACGTTTCCGGTCTGCAATTTGCTTGTACTTGGAATTTGAGATAACTGATTTTCATGAACTGCTGTATGGACATCTTGTAAGCACCACAAGGTCAATGCTTCCCAAGAACCTTAGTCTTGCTAGGTAGAGCTATAAAATCAAGTGGGTCGTGGTTGTGTTGAATAGAATGCAATTCCCAACAGTATGTTTAAGGAGCAAACTTTGCCTGACACAGCTTCTGATCCCAACTCTTCACATGGTCTCCCACGAAACAACGTAACAAATTTCCTAAAGATCTGTTCACAACCTCAATTTGACCATCTGTATGAGGATGATAAGCACCGCTGAAATTCAACTATGTGTTACCATCTTCCATAAGCTGCGCTAAATGACTGAGGAAACGAGTATTTTATCTAACACAGATGCTGGCAGGCCATGCAAACAGTAAATATCCCGAAAGAACAATTGTGCCACATTAACATCCTTTGTAGTCTCTTGGTAACGAATAAAACAACCATCTTAGAAAAATCTATCAAGGAAAACAAAGATGGAGTCATTACCTGTTGAGTACGTGTGGCAAACCCAACACAAAATCCATGCTGATATCACCTCATGGTCCTTTGCTATAAAGGATCTTTTACTCTGTAATGAACTTATGGTTCAGGATCCTGATCGTCTTGTTTCAAAATGACTATGTATGTGAGTTGTCAATGTGAATCGGATAAAGTTCAAGCTACTTTAATGAGATATTTTGTATTCAAAAGGGCTATAGGGAATATTGATAGCCTTGATATTCACGTAGTATATATATAAATGGTCTGTATCATACTATCATACTCTTTGCTATATGTATCAATTAATTAGCAGAATCCTGACTTGTATAATTGTAACATATTAGGAAGATTCCTATTGTATAGACTAAATCCATCTTGTGTATATATTCACATGATTCAATGAAACCACAAGGAATTTTCCTCTAATTCTTCCTCTTGCTTTCACATGCCAGACGAGCCTGCTTCAAAATCGAGAATTTTTGAGAAATTTCAAACATTCTATGAAGTTCACGTCGGGGTGAGTTTTTAAACAAGCACATCGAGCATGAGGATCCCTACCCACCAGCATAGGAGGAGCGCTAAATTAGTCGATGAGCCTCGCCACCAAGTCTGGTGGCCGAAAACCTAGCGCATGAGCCACATAGCCATTCTCTATTATACCCCTGCCCACACAAGCCACACATGGACTCATGACGCCTTTGGCACCACTCGTGGATGCGCCCTCCTAGGACCCATTGATACGGTCAGGTGTCATACCCAAGTAGCTTGTAGGGCTCGAGGCTTTATAACAGACCTAGGGTTTTCTGAAATTTTTGAGCTAGAGTTCGACTCTGTGGGCAACCCTATGTCTTGATCTCATTCCTGGCTCTAATGAGTAACCCAGAGGAAAAGAAGCCTTCTTTGGTAGTCAGTTTTGCATTCCGACGACACTCAAAATCATAGAGGACAAATCGACTAAATCGACTACTAGATTGATAAAATAACCGCCTACTTTAGGAGATTCTGATGGTGCTACCACACCCAGATAAGGACCTCCTACTAATGATTAGAATAACGATGGTCGAGGATGATTCCCCATCTCTTCCTCCAAATTCGTAATCCTACTGATCCAGAAGTACTCATCCTCAGTAATCACTATGACTTTGTTAAGGAGCTAATGAAATATTTGAAATTTGTGTATTCTGAAAAAGGGAATATTTCTTGCATATTTGATGTGTGTAGAGCCTTTTATCGCTATGAGAAACAAGATCAGCCTTTAAGTAAATTTTCATGGGACTATGTTACTTTAGTCTAGATGTTGAAGTTCAACAAAATCAACGGGAAAAGATGGTAGTCAGAAAAGCAACAATACAAAAATAATGGTCCAAGTGGTAACTCTAGATGGCCAGGCTCTGGGGGAGTTGTTTTTTATTACTGCCATTAGCCTGAACATGTGATACAAGACTGCAAAAGCGCTAGAATTAACAAGAGATTGCCCGCTTCACGTAGCTTCCGCCACGAGGCACTAGATTAGTCAATTCAGCTTCCGTGAAGAATTAGTCAAGTTCCACTTGTATCGTGGTTCATCAAGTCTCCATCTACCCAATTTCAAGCATATCAGTTAGGTAACTCAGGGGGCTCGCTCTTTCTTCATCCTCCAAACGGCCATTGATCTCTAGAGCCAAATCACATGTATGTAATTTAACATAACACCCTAAATTATACCATGATAGCTGATAATACTGCTAAGGGATAATATAAGTTAATTTTTTGAATTTGCTCTGAATTAATATGGCTAAAGGTGAAAATTGATAAAAACCCGAGATTAATCCAAGAGTCAAGGGTAAATTAGTAATTTAACAATCCAAGACCTAAAGGTCATATGATAATAAGTATATATGCCAATATAGAAATATTGATAAGTTGAAGTGTAAATGAAAGAGAAAGGAAGGGCTTTAAATGCAAAAATGGGTTTTGCCAAACACGGCCTGAAGGATGGGAATACATTCAAATATTGGTCTTGTAAATGAGACATTTCTTCTTTAGGTTTTTGAGAGCAGTTAGGGCATACGGAGTGAGAGGGAAGACAATATCCTTGGTTTGAATTGACCATGTAATCAAGGGTTTATATGGATCAACAAAGAAGAAGGAAGAAGAAGGGGAAGAAGAAGGAAGAAGAAAGAAGATATTGCAAGATTTAAGGTATGGAAATCCAAACCAAAACCATTTTGATATGATGTTTTGGGGCTTGCAAAACCCTAACTTTGTATATAATAGATGGTTGTTGGTCTTAGCTCAGTTTCACAGTTGTTTGAGTTGGTTGTGGTCCTCAATTATAAACGCTTCGTATAGAAAAATGCTCGGTTTTTAGATGGCCGGGTTAATTTTTTTTCCAAAACCCATGTTTTTACTTCAGGCATCACTCATCCAAATTGAGTGATTCAAATTTGTGGGTAAACTAGACTTGTGAGTAACAAATTTCCTGAAATAAGGTATTCAAATTTCGAATTTCCATCACCTAAAATTCATCAGCGGTTGCTGGGCGTCGATAAGGGGTTTGGGTACAACTTAGCGTTTAGGTTATAATTTGGCAATCACTCATTCAAATTGAGTGATTAGAATTTGCAAACTAGACTTCTAGGAGAACAAATATCCTTGAAATAAGTGTAATCACCCCGATCTCATTGGTCCCAAAATTGCCAAAGTAAACTGCTGGGCAATTTCGATCTATGTTGGTACAATTTTATATGAAGTATAACTTGGCCATCACTCATCAAATAAGTGATTCGGCATAGGTAAACTAGACTTATAGGAGAACAAATCTTTGAATAAGTGTATTCAAATTTGAAATCACACACAAATTTGTCTAAATGGAGCTCTATTTGTAGGAAATATTTCTGTGATAACGAGATTCAATGAATAAATGAAATTGTAAAATAATTATAAAAATGTTTACAGGTGAATAGATTACACAGAATAGAAATACGAGCATACATCGAACATGATCACATAAAGTTATGATAAAAGTACTGAATTATAGTATACGAGCACGAAATACCGTCAAAGTATCTCATAAGAATACGCGGATCGACATTTTCCATGCATTCCGAAGACAGATATTGAATATAATGAAAATGTAATAAGCTTGATTGTCCGTATACGCCACCGGCAGAGCATAGATAGACATGCCTATGGCGCTTGCCGCAAAGATACTTTATACGATATCGAGCCCCGTTTTAAGTCGGTGACATCATGATCCCATTCGATCATTATAAATAATCTCGCTTAGGTCATATATACAGATAAAGATCATCAAGCTTCAGATGTTGATAGTAAATTTTCGTACATACAGATTATACCCGTTATCAATTTCTTTGGAATATGTAAGACATAAGACATAAGATATGATAAACAAAAAAAAATGATCAATGGATATAAGTACATGTAACACTAACGTCTCTAAGGCTTTATTCAATTAATTGCTTCAATTTGATGGTGCAGAACACTAATGCTTATTTAGAGCAACAAGTCCAACAACCGAAAGAAGTGAGGAAGATGCTCCTAAACCGCCACTTCCGATTCTCGTGGAAAAGTTGTACTGATTGATGCAATCCAACGACTAGGAGTAGCTTACCATTTTGAAAATAAATCGACAAGACCATAAAGATACTGTGGAGATCCATACATTTATACTTGAAGTTGGAGACCAAGAGCCACCCACATGTTGGCTCACGCCTTCTACCGTAATTTGTAACCTGCCCCTAACTCTCCTAAAGACGAAGGCGAAAGCGGTCATCCCGGCTATGTCCGGTATGAGACCCCTGGCTCTCTAGAGCTTCATTTCAATCTAAACCAGTCCTTTTCGTTTCTAGGTCATTCTCTATTTTTATGTATGCCATTTTTGTATGTCTCACATTTCCCTAGGTTGTGGGTGTATTAACATATCTATTTTCTTGATGATTTGTAGGTAAGGGTAGGTGAGGCTGACTAGTCAACTAGGTGGAGAAGGCGAGGCTAGACCACATCTTCCAGCTACTTGAGATCATAGAGAGGGAGCGCCACCACAAGCTCCTTTTGTCTGCAAAGAACCTGTAGGATTTGGGCGCTAGTCCTTCCCTACATAGTGTTCGTTCTTCTCATCCTTTCGTCTAGCGAGGTCGCCAAGGATGAGCACTTTGTTCTAGCCGACCTCTCGAGGTCATTGCCGAGAAACATCCCAAGCTGAGGCCGCCTCCTGCACCCTCGTTTCGCCAGATCATCTTCCTTTGGTCATGCAAGACCCCAAGCCTATCCCCTAGGCGGCGGAGAGAAAAAAGAAAAAGAAGACAGAACAATCAAAGGCTACAATCACAAGATTGGAGAGGTTCGTGGACTAGGGGAATTTGGGAGTCAACGAATCGATTGAGGAGAAGGAGGCCAAGATGTCTTGTCTTTTTTTTGGTTTTGCTAAGATGATGCGTAAGGGAGCACTTGCGCTTGAGTTTAATTACTCCCTGCATTCAAGTGCTGGAGGTAAGGCACTCAAAGTTGGTCGGCCTGCATATGAAGAAGCTCGAAGAGTCCGTGGTAATGAACTCGACTTTAGACTCGAGCTTCCGATGCCCAAACTAGCCTTGAGGGTGCTCCCTGATGCCCCCAGAGGCTCTCGGCACCACGAATGATGGAATCCCAACCGAGAGATCTCCCAAAGCAAGGAGTTGTGGTAGAGTCTGTTAAAGGTAGTCAGCCGGCTCCATCTTTCGACCAGTTTCAGTAAGGCCGGGTCCTCGTAGACTGCGGGATGCCTAACCGGGCCGTTATTTCAAGCCTCGTATGTTCCCGTTAAGTGGGTCCATCCTTCGCGAACATAGTGGCCCCGACCCAGAGGGCACCAAAGGGAAATCATCAATCGTTAGAGCCCTTTCAATAAGCAGGAGTTCTTCGGCGCCAAGACACGCGCGACCTCACCCTACTATTCTCCGTGCAAGTCGCGTCGCTTGGCTCGGAAAGCAGCAGATTCCATCCCGCTCCCTAGCATGGACAGGGAGACCTTCCAGCGCATGGCTGAAGAAGGGATTCTCATCTGTAATCATGACTTCCACCAGTCGACTAAGCTCGTGAGTTGGTTTTTAGTACCTTATTGTTAGTTTTGTGTTGTGATTTTCTTCTATCATCTTCTCTTTTCTAGGTTGTGACGACCATTCGTAACATGGCTCACAAAGATAGGGAATTCTAACTCATGACGATATTGAGAACCTGGTAGTTTCAGGCTCTATTCGACCGTCTCCAAGCACCAAGGTTTAGACACTTCCCTAGCTAAGGCAAAGTCCAAGTCGAAGCATTAGGAGCGGGAGGCTAAGGCCGATGGGGAGAGGATTGCATGGATGGAGAAGGAGAGAGATGAAGGCAAGCAGGAGGCTAAGGTGGCCAGTACTACGACAGGTGATGCTAGGGCAAGGGTAGAGGAGGATCAAGTTAGGTCCAAGAAACCCTTGCGGTTGATGAGGAGGGCAAGCACAAAGCGAAGGCTGAGACTGCTTGCCTAGAGGTTGAGCGAACATCTCTCCCTCTCGAGCTCGGGGCGACCAAAGATGAGGTGACCTCCCTCCATTCTCAAGTGGGTAGGGACAAGGAGGCCATGGAGGAAGAGTACCAGAAGGCTTTGGAAGTGATCTTTGCATATGGGTATGAGTGTTGTGTGTTCAAACACAACATATGTGGAGATCATCCAAAGGTCCCAGAAGGTATGCCAGACTCCACCGACCCACTGCCTCCTGAGTTCTTTATGAACCCCACGCCTCCTCTGCTCGGCTTTTCGACTACCAGGCCGTAACAACCGAAGCATCTCTTCAAAGCGAAACGTAAGGGAACCCCCGACATGAGTCTAAAACTCATATATTTTTAATCCCATTTTTCAAGGATACTTTAGGCTTAAAAGTCTTATTCAATGTAAAATGGTGGAATTTTTACCTAGATTTATGTTTTGTAGAAATTTGAAGAAAATAAGTAGAAACCCAACAAAAAAAAAAAAGGAAGCAAAGACAGCAATGTCGCGACACTAGAAGAGCAATGTTGCGACATCGTGTGGAGAGTTTCAGACTAGTTACTTTAATGTCGCGACATTGCTGCAACATGAGTTGAAATAGGTAGAGCATAAATCTTCAATGTTGCAACATTTCCACGACATCAGGATAAAGCCTCAACATTGAAGACATCATGCGAAGAATGTCGCGACATCAACAAATGATTTACAAGCAATGTCACAAGACAGGGCAAGGTTGTAAGAGCAAAAACATTAGTAAGCAATGTGTCGACATCAAAGCAATGTCAGGACATCAGAACAGAGAATATTGCAATGTCATGACATTAGATCCGAGCATCCAAGTTGAAACACTAAAGAGACAATGTGACGACATCAACTCAATGTCACAACACCAGAAGAGCAATGTCGCAACATCAACTCAATGTCGTGACATTAGCTAAAACAATTGAAACTAAACAGCAATGTCGCGACATCAGAGTTGATCTACAATATTGCATCTTAAATGTCGCGACACCATCACGATATTGACTAGTCACTAAAAATTTAGAATTGCCCAACAGACTTTCAATGCCGCGACATCAAATTTGATCCACTACATAGCAGCTTCGATGTCATGACATACATGACATCAACAGCTAGTGCAGAATTTTTGGGCTCTTCGAAAAACGTGATTTTAGCCTCGTTTTTAAGGCCCAATATTTGAAGCCTATAAATAGAAGATCTTAGGAACCAGTGCGTAGCTGTTGGCCGATCTTAGAAGTTTTTGCGCTTTTGGGAGGAGATGAAATATCCTTTGTATATATATTTCCTTATTTTTTTTATCTTTATGTCGAGCTCGGCGCCTCAAAGATCTCGACCCAACCCGAGACCGAACCGGATCTTAGGACAGCCTCCTTTTACGTAATCCTCATACACCATTTTCTCAATAAAACATTTCAAATACTCATTTGTAAAGGATAATTATCCTTATGAAAATATCTACGTATATATCATGTTAACTTAAAGGTGGTCCATCATTTTGTTCTCAATATACATTTTCATTCAATATGGCATTGCATGCCCATTTGCTCTATTTTCCACCTTTATACATTACTACATTATAAGCCATTATAAATATAAAAACATTTACAAACATTTATCATAGTTCAATTTTCACAACATAGTTTTAATACAAAAAGTATCAAAAAGCGATCATGGGGTTTCATGTATGCATGGTTAGAGCTTTACTTTTACCCGTGCCGCTTGACAATGACTCAAGGCTGTATTGTCTTTGCTTGAACCCTGTCACTGCAAGAGTTGCCGATAATAAAATAACGCGCTAAGCATTTTCATGCTTAGTGGTTCTATAAATTTCTTTTTCATTTTTATTTTAACACAAACTATTCGAATTTTCTAAAGCAATGCTTTAACCTTATCAATGATCAATGCAATACAATATGTATATATATTCATTTCATATACATTCATTTACAATTCATTGATCATTCCAAATATGCACTTTCATATGCAATAACTCATTCAAAACTCAAATCATGTTATTAACAAATATTCTTATCATTTTGCCCTTAAACGAATTTAGCCAATGTTTTCGTTGCTTAGGATAACGGAATCATCGGCACGTTCTCACTACAGGCCGGTATGTAATGTTTTATAACACAAAGACGGTCCTGGTTGGCTAATGACCGGGTTATAAAAGTCATTTGTGAATATTAATGACATCGTCTCACAGGCTACGTAGAATGTGAGTGACACTACATTACTACTGCTCAGATCGCTAGTTTGACTCTACCAGAGCCAATCTATCCTTAACTCGACATGACGGATAACATTCTATTAAGGGCATTAAAACTCGGTCATAGAAATTTACAATAGGGTATATACATTTATACTCAAATAACACATTTCAATACTCATGCAATTTTTTTCATGGCAATCATTTCACAATCAATTTTCTCAAATCACTTAAAATAAATCAATATACAATTTTATTGAAAATCATTTCAATAATTGTGCAATAATTTTGATGCTAGAAATAAGAAGAGAAAATAGAGAATGAACCAAAAGTCAGCTACACTTCGATTCCTATCCTCATAATCTCGACTTCAATTTAGGTTTTCTCATCGCCAACCCCTAACTGCATCACTAGAGAACAATATCAGTTGGCTTTTAGGTTTTCTGAAGTTAGGCTGTTTTCACCCAAATACACCTTCACTTGTAAAATTTTTCGGGAACAAATGAGCCTATATTTGCTCCAACTTCCTTCAAGTCCATTTTTTCTCTATAAATCTATTTTATTCAGAAATTGGAATCATCCAATTCGAAGCACCGAAACTCCAAATATGTCCTAAACATCTAAGACTATTCTATTTCAACACAAAACAAGAATTTGCCCAAAAACAGAGCTCATTTTAGACCTAATTTCCGAGTCTAATAAATCCAATATAATTACATCTTATTTCAGGGAAATTTATTTAACTAGAAGTCTATTTTATGTAGAAATTTGGTTCACTCAATTGGATGAGGAAACCAACTATGGCCTAAAATACCAAAACCTGCTCCAAAACACCAAAACTCGTATCGTGATCAACTAACCGACGGAAACGTAACCATACTTTGAAGAATTTTCTAGGTCCAAATTTGGATACAGTTATTTCAGGAAGATGTGTTCTCCTAGAAGTCTAGTTTACCAAGAAATTTGAATCACTCAATTTTGGTGAGTAAAACGCAACTTATGGCCTAAATACCAAAATTGTTCCAAAACACTAAAACTGTATCAGAACTGAACCATAATTGACCTAAAAACAGAGCCTCACTTTGATGAATTTTCTAGGTCCAATAGGGTCTAAATTTTGATACACTTATTTTAGGGAGATTTGTTCTCCTAAAAGTGTAGTTTACCAAGAATTTTGAATCATCCAATTTGGATGAGTGATGGCCAAGAGAGAAAGTCTGGATTTAGGGTTTCCTTGTCGATTGAGCGAGTCATTGCTGGGGGACAAGGATGAGAGCCATCAATATATTTTTAAAGGTTAGAAGCACGAGGATAGCTTCATTTTGAAGCTTCCAAGAGTGTAGTTTGTGTGGAGGTAGAGTTTGATGATGCCTTGATGGGAAATGGTGATGAGGGTGTAGATAAATGGAATATGAGGAATTGAATGGTGTGATTGGCTACTATTCTTGAGTCATGATAGTTAGAGTGGGGAGGAGGGGGAGGCGTAAATGGGTGGGAAGATTAGGTTTAGAGGAGGTGAGTCGATGACTAGAGAGAGAAGTGAGAGGTCTTGATCGTGGCCTGAATAACATGTAGAAGACTCGTATATTGGAAGATTAATTCACCATTTTCATTTAATCACATAAGGTATAAAGAATACAAATGAATCAAAACAAACTCTGGTGACTAACCTAAACTAGGTATAGACAAATCCTGTGAATCAATCTAAAATTAAATATTACAATTACAGGATATACATTAATCATACTTTACTTATTTGGTTGTAGAATATGATTCTCCAATATAAAGGTGGCCCCCATTTTGGTTTGTTTTTCTATGGAATGAACTCATGTGATCACTCACCTACATCAATTTCAGAAATTGATGAGGACATTTCATTTGTTAGATTCTCTATGTTTCCATGTCTTACACGAGACATAATATTTATGTTCATAATTCCCACAAAAAACCGAGGCACATATTGAGTCTTTATTATAAATTATGGTCCATAATTCCCACAAAAATTTGAGGCCCATATTGAGTTGTCATTGTAAGAAAAGTAGTAAACAATGATGCTTTTTACCATCAAGGAAGCAAATACAAGAGGGCGTTGCTCTAGAACGCCATCTCTTAGCCGATATTTTAGTTAACACCAACACTTTAGAAACCACTATTTTTAGGGATGGCAATGGTCTAAGAAAGTCCCATCCCAACTCCGTCTTGTTATTTAAACTATTTCTTATATTTGTCTCATTTAAAAAATAAAGAGGATGGGCTTTATTTGTACTATGAGAAAATTCCCAACCTTTGTTTAGCTTTTATTTTTGTTTTTATTTTTAGTTTTATTTATTTATTATATTTATTATATTAAAATTAATATATTTCATAAAAAATAAAATAGTATGATTTTTATAAATTATTTTATTAAAAATACTATTATTATTTACATTAAAATATAAAAATAAAATAAAAATAAAAATAATTATAAAATCATTTTAATATAATCGGACATGGTGACATTAATAATACTCGAACCCGTCCCTGCCTCAAGGGCGTAGCTAGTATGTGCCGTGGTATGCCCCTTAAAAATTTTTGTGCAATTGTGTTTTCAAAATTCAGATTAATAGTGCCTCCATTGAAAATTAAAAAAAAAAAAAAAAGGCAATAACATTTTTCTACAATTAGATAATTTGAACCCTAATAGGTTGTTACACTAGAGGACATTAACCATCAAACTGATCTTTTATTATATATATTTGAAACGAAATTATTATGTATATAATAATCGTGACTCAAAAAAAATGTATAGTCATTTACTTTATAGCTACTGTCCATCGATCCTATTATATTCTAAACGACTTTGGAAGGAAACGTAATGGGAAGAAAGCCTAAAAGTTATGTTTGGTTCTTGAAAAAGGTTTGTGAAAGGAAAAAAATACTATAAAATTTATTTTGTAAAATATAAAAGAAAGAAAATACAAACAAAAATGCTAAGGAAAATATTGTAATATTTCCAACTTCCTTAAAAAAATGAAGAAAATAAGATAAAAATGAAAGGAAAAAGTTACTATGCACTATATCTATGTAATATTAATTTGATTCTCAATCTCTATAAATAATATATGAAATAAGAGAAAATTATTAAAATTACCAAAAATCATATGCACTAGATTCTTATCTTTTTTTTTCCTTTAAAATTTCAATGCACAACCAAACAAAAGAAAAATTTCTAATTAGTTTTCCATTTTTCTTTTCAATTTTATTTTCTTAACATTTTATGAGAACCAAATATAGCCAAAAATTGTTTTAAAAATACAGAAGAGAGATAGGAAGAAATATATTGGAATATGGTTTTAATTAAATTTTTCATTGACATTTTATATTTTAAATCTTATCCATCAATACAAATTTTTTTTCCTTTTTTTGTGGTTACACTTATTAATTTTAGACCACTGCGCCGCATTCGACCACCCGGAATTCTGAGGTCGAACCCGTGGGATTAGTAAGAAACTGGCTAACAACTTCAACTGCATGAGCGATGTCTGGCCTAATACAGACCATAACATACATCAAACTACCAACAACAGATACGTAAGGAACTTTGCTAATCTCTTTCATATCTTTCTCATCAGAGGGACAGCTCGAGCTACTTTAAGTGGCCTGCAAGTGGAGAACAAACTGCCTTAGCCTTGCTCATGTTAAATCTTTCAAGAACCTTCTCAATGTAGCTTTCTTGAGATAACCAAAACTTCCTATTCTTTCTATCATGGGAGATCTTCATACCAAGTATCTGTTTTCATTTTCTTATCCTAAGTCTTTCATGGCAAAAAGACTTGCTAAGCTCTTCTCTCAGTCCTGTCAATCTTGGTAGAATCATGACCCGCCATCAACATGTCATCAACATACAGAGGAGGATACAAAATCATCATCAAAGAACTTTCTAGTGAACACATAATGATCAGATGAAGTTTTGTTGTACCCATGACTCATCATGAAAGAGTCAAACTTCTTGTACCACTGCCTTGGTGCTTGCTTGAATCCATACAAGCTTTTCTTTAACTTGCACACAATATTTTCTTTTCCTTTTACTTCAAACCCTTCAAGTTGCTACATGTCGATTTTTTCTTCCAAATCACCATGAAGAAAAGCAGTTTTCACATCAAGTTGCTCAACTTCTAAATTCAAGCGAGCAGCAAGGCCAAGGCAACACGAATAGAGGACATCTTTACCACTGGAGAGAATATTTCTTCAAAGTCAATACCTTTTTTCTGATTGAACCCCTTCACAACCAATCGTGCCTTGTACCTGAGTTGTGAGCCATTGTTTTCAATTTTCAATCTATACACCTATTTGTTTCTGAGAGCTTTCTTTCATTTTGGTAACTTCACCAAGTCATAGGTATGGTTCTCAAGTAAGGATCTCAATTCTTCTTGCATGGCTTTAGCCCACTCTTTCTTACTCTCATGTAAAATAGCTTCTTGGTAAGTTTCTGGCTCTCCTCTGTCAGCAAGCATCACATACTCATTAGGACGATATATTGTAGAAGGTTGACGCTCTCTAGTAGATCTTCTCAATGGTGGTTCATATGGTGGTAGTGGAAGTTCTCCATCAACTTGTTCAGTTGACTCAACATCATCAACTATAAGGTCATCTTCATTTTCAGTGACACCATCGCCTTCCTGTAACTCTTCCCCATGATTAGCATACACTGTAGGTGGAACAACTGGATCAATTCTAATTGGAATTTTAGCAGAAGAACTAGCTTTCTCAACCTTGTCACCATCATCAACAAGTTGGTCTTCAAGAAACAAAGCATCTCTGCTTTTGACAATCTTCCTGCTCAATTGATTCCATAGCCTGCACCCAAATTTTTCATGACCATACCCCAAGAAAATACATGGTTTGGCCTTGACATCAAGTTTTGACCTCTCATCTTTGGGGATATGAACAAATACTTTACAACCAAACACTCTCAAATGGTCACATGAAACATCTTTCCCTGTCCACACTTTTTCAGGTATATCACCTTTTAAAGGAACTGATGGAGAAAGGTTTATCAAGTCAATTGATGTTCTCATAGCCTCTTCCTAAAAGGACTTAGGTAGCTTAGAATGAGAAAGCATACACCTAATCCTTTCTTCAATGGTTCTGTTTATTCTCTTAGCTACACCATTTTGTTAAGGAGTTTTAGGTACAGTCTTTTCAAGTCAAATGCTATGAAGTTTGCAATCATTTTCAAATGGACCCTTGTATTCACCACCATTTTCTGCTATGACAGCCTTTAACTTTCTTCTTGTTTCTCTTTCTAATATGGCATGGAGTTCTTTAAAGGCATCTAGCACCTGGTCTTTTGTTTTCAAAGAAAAACCCCAAACTTTTCTAGAGTGCTCATCAATGAATGTAACAAAACAAAGCTGACCTCACCACGCTCTAGTTTCAGATGGTATAAACATCAGTATGAATTAAATCAATAACATTTAACCTTCTAGATGGTAGATATGTGTGAAATGCAACTCTATGTGCTTTTCCAACTAAACAATGATCACAAGTTTTAAGAGACATACCATGCAAATTTGGCCAAAATTGCTTTCTAGCAAGAGTTTGAAGTCCTTTCTCACTAATGTGACCAAGCCTCCTATGCCAAAGTTCAATGCTTACATCTCGTTGAGCCACATTGATCTCTCCTTGATGTAGCTTAGCTTCCATCACATAGAGGGCGTTCTGTTTCTTTCCCCTGGCCAATACCAAAGAGCCTTTGGTGAGCTTCCATTTACTTTCACCAAAATAATTTGTGAATCCCTCATCATCAAGTCTGCCTGTGGATATCAAGTTGAGACGAATATCTAGAACATGTCTAACATCTTTGAGTACCAATTTATTTCAATACTAGTCTTTAAGAAAATGTGACACCCTGATCCCGAGGTGTCCGTTGACAACCCGTCAACCCGCGGAAAACCTATGTCTCATGTCATGAGACCTATACATGAGTAAAAATGGCCACTTGGGCCCATACATCGATACTCACCAAAATACATCAACTATATTACCATAGTTCAAGAGTTGGATACATCACTCTAATACAAAACATATATTATGATTTAAAGTTTTAATACACATGTTATACAAAATGAATACCAAAGCCATGCTCCGCTTTCTTCTCAAAGCTGCCCCCTAATGAGCGACATCTTCGAACACCCTCAGACTGTAAAATAAATGATCCTCGAATGTAGCGAAAGTAAATGCTCGCAGTGATAATCTCCTACATGGGTTACTCCCCACCTAAGTGCACATGCAATGATTCAACATAACCATATTCAAGCAAATACATGATCCTACTTGAATGTCTACGTAATATGGATGAGAATGCGACTCACCCTTTCCCACTTCTCGAGCCCTCACTAACTCCCTCACGCATGCCTAAGCCAAATGCGAGAAAAACATCGTTTTCAAAACAAAAGGTTTTTGTTCTCGAAAACGTACTACCGAGTTTTAGTAAATATATTGGACTACCCTCCGAGGCTAATTGTCGATCATTTTTCCGAAATAGTCATGGGTCACCGAGATGAACCGCCTGACCACTCTCCAAGGCAATTCTTCTAAAATCTTCCCTTGAAATTCCTTTCAAAACCATTTTCCATTTTTCTTTTCTTTCATGCCATGCACTCACACCTAATTTTCTAGGGTGCCCCGGTGCATATGGAATGCATTATGCCATTTCCAAACAATTCATGTTAATATATAATCATGGATATATTAACAAATTCACATACTAATCACATGTTATTTAATTCATATCAATAACATCAAAATTAGCTCGCTTGAGCTAATCAACAAACCAACTTAATTCCAATGGCTCTTACACAATTATATTTCATATAATTCAAACACTCATGTTAACACATTTAATTTTCATGCATTAACAATTTCTTTCCACACAATTGAAGCCATCCAATTCAAGTAATATTTTGCTTATAACACACATGGACAATTTTCGGTCCAATCAAATCGGGACTGCTTTTAACAAATTCCAACCATAAAGGCATCGCCCATGGCACTCCTCTTCCTGAAGATCGGTTCCACTTTGTGGAACTAAAATCCATGGCTCGCCCAACAACACCCAAACCATAATTTATTACATAAATTATCACACAAACAACTCAAACAGTCCCTACACTGTCCAAAACGGGTTCCAAATTTCCTAACACCCGCCCCGAAGCCTGACCGATCAAACGGCCACTCACGACCTCAAATCAACTGAAATCATTTACAAACTCTTAAACCGAAAATAACCGAGTAGGAGAAGACCCTACTCTTGGAGTTGTCGAACTCCATAAAACCGGCGGCCCACACGTAGCTCCTTGCCACATAGAACAACTAGCTCGTCACGCGACCGACGCCTCCTCAAAGCCAGAAATCTAAAGAGAAGTTGGACTTTCTCTCTCTAGAAATATGATTTTCTCTCCACTACACGTACCAGCCCTAAAATGAGAAAAGTGTTCTCTTTTTTTTTTTTCATTTTATTCCCCCTTTTGTCCTCACTTGCCACTTGTCAACCTTCCATTGGTTGAGAGGATTACCTTATATCCATTTAATCCAACTTTGGATTTTCCTCCAATTAAGAGATGCCACATGTCCACATGGGCCCCACACTTGAGCTCAAGTTGACCAATTCTACACTTGACACGTGGCACACTGTGAGCCACTCAAAATGTGCCAAGAGTTCGCACTACGCTCATTGCCTCGAAAAACGTGCAAATTCGATCGTTTTGGCACCCGACAAAATTCACGGTAGCTAGATTTCACGAGACGAATCTAATGTTGAAGTCCATTTTGTCATATGAGA
This sequence comes from Tetrastigma voinierianum, assembly GCA_016808115.1. Classification (NCBI taxonomy): domain Eukaryota; kingdom Viridiplantae; phylum Streptophyta; class Magnoliopsida; order Vitales; family Vitaceae; genus Tetrastigma; species Tetrastigma voinierianum. The sequence continues at coordinate 23,200 of JAEQBH010002470.1, read as the reverse complement.
TCTAGATTTTGACCGAAATTACTATTTACCCTTTTCTAAAAAATTAGAATTTTCTCTAAGCCATTAACAAACATCTCTTAATAATTCACAATCTCGATACAATCACTGCTTTCCTATTCTAACATTACCAAAATCACCGGCCTAGGGAAGTGAAAATCACTACGGTAAGAATACTAACGGCGCGATCAGAATCAATTACCCGCCTAACTCGTCGCAAGATCCACAATAATCATTAATGGCCACAATCATAATATCACCTCGCTGAAGAATTACTTGTCTTTTATTTTTCTCAAATCATTATGTCTCTTTCCAACTCAGAACTCTTCCTCATGTGGCCAACCTTGTTGCAATGATTACATTTAATGATATTTTCTTCTGATTTTGGGATCTTCCCTAAAACCATGGGAATTTACTTTTTTTTAATTTCTCCCATTTTCTGGTTTTTCTCTGTTTCGTTTTTCATATGAACAAGTACCCTAAGAAGATTCACCTTTTTCTTTCTCCTTTCTATTTTCTTCATTTAGTTGTTTATCTTTAACACTTCATATAAGTTAGAATCCCATTCGGAGTGGAATTGATAACCTGTTATGAACCAATGTGTCTCCCAACCATCGTGAGCTGGTGAAATAATGGGACGCTTATCTATCATCAAAGTTCATTTTTATGGCAACCAACTTGTTCACAATACCCTCAAAAGTAAACTTATATGCTCAACCGTTGTTCTATCCTTGTACCTTCAAGTTGATGTCCTCTTAATCAAAGTAGTTTTATTTCCTCTCCTAATTTTTTCCTGGCAAAACAGTTTTCAAAGTTTTTCCAAACAACATCCTGATCATTTCATCATATAAATGTGTCTATGTGTAGTTGGATCCATCCACCTTCTCATAAGCAATGGTTTTCTATGTTTTTGCCATCTCAATCACAAGTGTCCCCATGGTTTTCTTTTAATCGAATGGGTTTGTATAAATCTTTACAATAAAGCAAATCTCTCCATCACACGCTCTCCAAGTGGGAATTCATTCATCTAATTTCACTATCATGCCACTATCCATTTTTTGTACACAAGAAAAACTTCTAAACAACCGTGCTCATACCACTTGTTGGGAAAAAACAAAGCAAGTGTTCTAAAATGACCTTACTCTTATACATATTCGTGAATCATGCAGCCGGAACATGCAAGGTTAATTTTTTGGATAAAGAAAAAATAGGGATTTATTAGTGTGTGTGTGATTGTTAATTAACTCCCATACAAAATATTAAATGTACAAGGAGTCTATGTTTGGGATTTTCCTAGATTTTGATTTTTTTCAAATATTTTTCAGTCCATATTATTAAACCAACATAGAACATATACTTATAAAACCCTATTTTTTTCTTCTCTTTTAAAAAAAAAATATTAATGAAAGATATTATCCCTGGTTTTTATTACTATAAAATATAAAATAATAATATTAAAATTTCAATTTATTAATTATTTTTTGTTATAGGTGAATGTATTGTATATTAAGTTCATTTATTTTATTATTTATTAATATATATATATATATATATATATATAAAGAAAATAAAAAACAATGAATAAATAAACTTTAAATTAGTTTTTTCAATCAGTACATTTTTTTTTTTAATAAAATTAAGCACATTTTAAAAACAATGAAAATAATATGTTATTCATAAAATTGATTAAAATTATAAAATTTAATTCATTTTTAAATATGGAAAATGAGACTGGATATTGATTACACAAGAAAAAGAAGTTAACTCAAGATCATTGTCAAAAAAGAGCAGGTGACATGTGACAAAGGTGGATTGGGCAACTAGGCATACGAGGCTAGAGAGGTCATTGTGGAGATCTGAGGTAGTGTTGGTATTTTAATATTTTATGTCAAAATTGATGGACCTCTTTATTAAAATACATGATTCACTCTAACCCTAAAAAATACCTCCTATTTCTAACGAGAGGATGTTTGAGTTATTAATATTTTGTTATTATATTAGTTACTTTTCTTTTTTAGTAAATTAATCTTTACTTGTGGAATTTAAATCTATTTAAACCCTATTTATGTTATACACATTTTTTCATTATCTAAATAAGAAAGATGTTGGAAAAATAATCTTCTAAATTCTTAATCCAAAGATCAATTGAGGGATGAAAGATCTGTCCAACTAAAGTGGAAATTAAAAGTCAGTCATTCTGAGAAGAACCACAATCGATTAATTAATATTATTATAATTAGTTTTTACAGTAAAAAGTTCACCTTCCAATATCTTACATCCTTATAATATTTATATTCGAGTTTGTTAACAAACATTATATTTTCAAATGCATACTAAGTTCAAGTAAATATTATATAAATTGAATTATAATACTTATGTTAAAATAGTGGTACTATATTTAAAAGCAATGTATAAGAATGTGTTTTTAAACCAACAAAATAAATAAATGGGTAAATAGTGCATGATTCTCACCCACTCAACCCACCTAAACAGCAAAACATATAATGTTTGTCTACGTAATAAATTGTTAACATTTCAAAAAAGATGGGATAAAGAAGGTGTGTTCCACTTTAGAAACCCCAATGAAACAATTATTTAACAGAACTGTTAAAAATTAGCAAAAACACGTGGATACGTACATAAGCTTCTATATAGCAGATCTCAAGCACCTATATCCTTTAATACAATTTTTTTTTTTATTTAAGGGACTAAGAACTTATGCCTTCGACACCACCAATCTCAATAAAAACATTCATTTAAAATTCTTAGAGCATGAAGATCTTCAAACTGCCAAAGTGGGAGTTTCTGAGTAAAGTGTAGAAGATTCAGTGTTAGAAGATCAATCTCACCTTTACTTTACTAGAAGTACATAAGGTATAAATAATACAAAAATGAATCAAAATAAATTTGTTGACCAACCCAAACTAGTATGGGACAAATCCCAGAATCAATCTAAAAACAAATACATTATTGTAATTATAGATACATTGAATCATGTTTTACTCTATTTGACTGTAGAACGATCTATTATCCTCGCAAGTTGGAGCCCTAGATGAGAGACCAATCTCGAAAACCCCATAAAAAACTAAAAGTGGGTAGAGTTTGGTGAGAAAGGGCTCAGTTGATCCGTGGAGGCCACATGGCAACACGCCAAAGATCACCACCACACTCAACAGTGGTAGCAAAGGCAACATGTTTCTATACTTTGAGTAACACCGCATTCGAGTAGAGGTCGGGTTGTAATCGACTTTGACGTAAGGTGATAATCAGGTTATGCAGAGGTGCGAAACCCGGTGAAAACTCTAATTTTTCCGAAAAATGGCAGGAAAGGGTAATTTTCACGTCAAAAGCTGGAATTCTTTCTAGATTGATGATGAAACGACTTCATTATTTGAATCGTTCGCAGTCTACCACGTCAATTTCATCGACCGGCATGTCGGGGTTTCGCGTTTTCGAGTAAGACTAAGAGGGGTACGCGCGACACTTGAGCACGGTAAAGAATGCTACCACACGCCACGGGTCGTGCGGCGCAATTGGGGTCAAACAGGAGAGCTGGTAAATTCATGTGACACGTGGCATTCCCATTGCCATGGAACCACCGCTGCGGCTGTGGACGGATATATCCAAGTCAACCAAATGGAAGGTCATACAATGACCCACTCACTCCTCCCAAATGGTTTGAGAGGGAAAATGTGGCAGGTAGTGCTGGTGCAGAGTGCCAAAGGTAGTTTTGGCAGAAAGGTCCAACTTCTTCTCTAGATTTCCCTATGATCGGACCTGTCGATTCTAACTATCCAAGAGGCAAAGGTTTCACACTGCAAGGGCTACGCTGTGGCACCCTGCTTCTCAGGAGCTTCAAAAATCCCGGGAGGTAGGGGTCTTTCCATTTGGCTTTTGCTTTACTAAGAGCCATTGCAAAATGGTTTGATGGTGCGAGGTCATGAGTGGCTTGTCATCCCAAAATGGGACTCGAACGTTTGAATTCTGGGACCCATTTTTAAGGTCTCGACCGTATCCTGGAACAAAATGGTCCTCGCGCCTTATATTTCTCATATTTGTGTGTGTTATTGTTTGATACTGAAATAACATGTAAATTGTGGTTTCAAGGCTTGAGGCCGGAATGGTTGATGGATTTTCAAGTTCCAAAGAAATGCAACCGATAAGCTTGATGGTGCGGGCTGTCCACGGACAGCCCATACACCTGCTTGGGACCATAAAACAACAGTCGAGGGTTGGACCGAAATTGTCCATGTGTGTTGTCGTACAATATTACCCAAAATGAAATACTGGAGTGTGTGTGGAAATGAATTGTTAATGTACGTAATTTAATGTGTTAATATGATGTTTGAATTATAAGTGAAATATAATTGTGTGTGAGTCATTGGAATTGATGATAAGAATTTGGTTATCATCACATTCATACAAACACTACATCACACGAAGTCGTGGCGCTGGGTGCATGGTATGGTTATTCCCACTTCGCGAATGTGGGTTGAGTTTGTCTCTAGACCACGTCCCACAAAGACCATAGACTAAATTATAAAATGAGAAATAATGTGTGTCACGCCCCTGAACTGGGTGTGGGAGACCCATGTATTATCCGAAGGTCCCGCTTGCGGTGTGAGAGACCCGATTAGTGTGAGACCACAGTACCATCCGAAAAGTTGGCAAGTGGGTGTTGGGAGATCCGTGGTATAATTCAGTGCCCATTGTCTAGGAGAAACACACGGTCAGTTGTTCATCACTTAGACCTAGAGTCAGTGGGATAGGGAGTCGGGATTGACTTGATGGTTATCCATTGGCAAAATTGTTCTCGAGGTTAAAGTGAATCAAGTGTGCTCTGTATCGTGTCATCAGCATTACCGCAGTTTACTTTATACCTAATAGTATGGGAAGTCGGCAGGACTCAGGTATGGCATGGAAAACATTTTCGACATATAAATCATTCCACAAAATGCATCAGAATTTGTATGGAATGTATAAATAAGGACAAAGCCATTGCATGTGCACTTAGGTGGGGAGTAACCCATGTAGGAGATTATCACTACTGGCATTGCTCACCCTGTCGTGGGATCCCTTTAGGTACAGGGAGTTCGGGAAGACAACGCTCATTAGAGGTCGCTTAAAGAAAGTCGACATGTATTTTGATTACATTTCTTTATAAACATGTATGAAATATTACAATTAAAACATGTTTTGTATTAAGAGGATCTAACAACTCTTGAAACTATTGTAATATAAGATATTTTGGTGAGTATGTTGTGTAGGCCAATGTGGGCTATTTTTACTTCGCGATTGTCTTATGATATGAGACACAATGTTTTCCGCAGGCCGACGCATACAACGACCTGGGAGTGTGGCGCCACAAGAGGAGAGGTCAGTTCCAAAGGAGATTAGATATCCAATGGAGTCTGATATCAGAAGCAAACGTATTTATATTCGGGCTTCAATGGGAGGATCGAAGCAACCTATATAGTTATTTTCTAGGGAACTCAAGAGACCTGGATCAGACCGAGATAGATAATGAAGGCTCTAGTAGAGGTAAAATCATCCTTGTTTCTAGCCCAGTCAATGTCCGAGTAGGCATGTAATTGAAGTGGGGATTGGCGATGGAGAAGAATCTCATGATTAATAGTGCCACATAAATAGCGGAGGAATACGCTGAAAATAGTCCAATTTGCACCTGGGTCTGGGGCAACACATGAACTAAGAAAGCTTATTAATCGTGATGTTAAACGCCCTGTCGGGTCAATGTCGGGCACAAGGCTTCCAACAATGGTGCATTAAATGCAAAAGGGGGTTGGGATGTTGTAATGTCGACTGAAAGACTGGCGAGCCTTGTCATCTCACCAAACAAGGAGGTCGGCTATATACCTCGGGTTTGGGAATGATCAAGCCTACTGGCGAGAGACACTCTCAACGCTGAAATAAAGTTGGGGACCTAGGTCCCGAGGGAAAACCCAGTAGAGAGTAAGTGATAGCGCTAAAACAACTTATGGGATTGTTTCAGATGATAATGTCAACTTACACTAGCGTATAAATGAAAATCCCAAGGCAACAAGAGGATGAATAAGGAGGTATCTGCTTATGGGGTCTTAAAACCGTAGGTAAACATTACTAGCCTTATGTACTACGCCCGAGGTGTTTGTTAGTCATAGACATTTTGTGAAGCCAACAAATATGGATTCGATGACGTTGTCCTGTGGAAGTCCCATGGTTGAGCCATGAACACATCCTCGGGTGGTGTAAAAACCTAAGAAAATTGGAATTTTCTGAAAAATGACAAATGAAATCGTCAAAATAGCAATGCGTTGAAACCCTGCATCCTGATGACAAAACCGAACTAATCGTTGGATTCTTCCTCACTGAAACTAGCTACCCAAGCTAATTTTGTCAAATTCCAAGACAATGATTTTCGTTTTTCGTGGTGATGGTGCCTGGTGGACTTCAAAATGAGATTTTGAAGAAAATTCAGTTGTAAATAATTTAAAGAAAGTCGACATAAGATAATTTCAACTTTGAACTAGGGACGAAATAAATTTTTCTACAAAACACACTGGAAGGAGGACACTGCATGCGATCGTGAGCCACGTATCCACAAAGTATAAAAGGATAAAATATCTCCTTAGAGGAGACTTCTCCCATTTTTCCGATTTGAACCAGAGTGAGAGAGAGTGAGAGAAAAGAAAATTAAAAATCAAAACTTCTCTCTTCAACCACTGGAAGTCCGTAGGGTTGGAATTACAATAAGAATGAGTTTATTCACTCGACGAGCCACGGTGGGTATCAAAACAGGATTTGGCCTGATTCAAGCTTAGGAGTTCGGGGAAATCAAAGGTTTCGGTTTAAAAGTGTCCACAGGACTTCTAGAGTTTCTTTTTATCGTGGGTGGGATCTCCTTCCTACTTTGGTTTATTTTCCATTATAGGGGCTGTTTGGCTGAGTTTTAATGCCATAAGGGGCTTTTTGGCCCTTTTTACCCTAAGGAGCTATTTGCAAAATAATGGGTTATGGGAATAGTGCCCTATTTTGACCCTTTATGATGTCCAAATTTCTTTGGGCTGATTTTTTAGAAAATGGAGAAATGGACTAGAACCTTCATGGAAATTCAGCTTCATCAGTGAAATTTATTTTAGGTTTTGAATCATCCAAATTGGACCCTATAACCTGGGTTATGGTCCGTTATGGATCGCCACAAGCTGTCTCTCGTTTTGGTCGAACCTACTAGCCATTTTGGGACCTGGTTGCCAAAAAATGAGAATTTGGACTAGTATCCTTCTAGGAAATTGTATCTCTATCTGAGAACTGATGTTAGCTTTGGAATTAACAAATCGGACTCTATAAATCCTGTTATGGTACATTTTTTTGGGACCGCTACAACTTAGGCCGCGAATGATTGTGTCCGCATTTTTGCCACAATTGGTATATGATTGTCGTAACACCCCTTTCTCGGCCCAACCCATTTTGTGGGTCCAAACCGAGTCCGGGTTGCTCTAATGTCACTCAATCACCTTATCAAAATTCACGCCTGATTAAAACACGCTAGAAGCATTACATTCGGGCCAAGGTTAAAATCTCAAATATGCGGAAGCGTTTTGGGTAAGCCCATTTCATTTTCTATCTATGCAAAAGTATTAATTACTATAAAGGTACACAGCCTCTTTTCAAATGATTTACAAAATAGATATTCAGAGTTGAAATTGGTTTTAATAAAATATCAATGTTCAAAAAAGAGATATACAGAATGCATATGTCGGAACATACCGCACTCTTCTTTACGACTCGACGCTCCTGATCTCGCGCTCATGTTCAATCTGGCACCGCGATAGATAATCCACATCGCTACATTTTCATGCTTAGTGGTTCTATACACTCCATTCTCGTTTCATGAACAATCGCGCTGTATTTGCACAAACTTTCGATCTTTTTTGGATGATCACATAATACAATACATATACTTATTTCTCTATATATAATCGGCTTATGGTTGATTGATCAAACCGAATATACACTTCCCATGTGCAATAAAAGTCATTGATAATCAAATCACATTTCACTGGGTCACTTTTTCATTTCACTCCAATCATGTTTCACCCTAATTTGTCACACCCTAAATTACCCACTTGCTCTGGCTCTTAATAAATTTAACTCTATATTTTCATATATAAGATATCGTACTTCCAGACTATTCCATTGGGTCACAAAGCCTAACATAAAAATGGTTTTATAACATAGCGTACTAACTCCCGGGTCGTTGACTGGTTATTAAAAAAAAATACTAGTGAACACTATCGATAATCGTCTACCGGGTCATCGATCAAGTGATACATCAATACAATCGCTCGAAAATCACTATTTTAACCCCCTATTGGTATACCAATCTATCCTTCATACGAACTAAACGGTTAACATTCACCATGATGCTTAAATCTTTTTATAGCAACATACGCATAATATGTACATTTGTATAAACTAAGCCATTTTCAATACTCATAATTTTCTATTTGCAAACATTTCTACAATCAATTTCTTTCAAATCAATTAAACCAATTCAATATGCTTTTCTTATGCATTTAAAAACAAAGGTTCAAATCTGAAATGAGAATAGGAGAAGATAGAATAAAACCAAATTGCTGCTGCGATTCCAATTCTAATTCAATTCAATATGGCTTTCTCCTTGTCGGGCCCCTGGTCTAAAGCCACAATGACAATTACATATTAGTAGGTTATTCTGTGAGTTTTCGTCGTGGTTTTTGTCTACCCGATACCCCCTCACTTGAAAAAATTTAACAAATGCATAGAAGGATATCAATGAAGAGCGCCTCAACTCCAACAATGCTCCAGCCCTATCCTCACACGAAGTAAATCTTTCAATGGTTCATTGTATACAAGAATGAAGATGGTTATACCGTTGGATTTTTGTTATACAAGCAAGTCCAAGTTGTTTAAAACACTAAATGGGTTCACACATAGACTTGGGCCCTAATGTGTGGAGGCCCAAATGGTTAGTTTAGAGTGGGTTTAGGGGCTTGTACTCTATAAATAGAGAAAGATAATACAACCCTAAACATGAATCTGAATTACTTGATAATAGCTAAGTAAATCTTTTCTTAGTGATTCAATACCACACATTCATCACCCGAGGAGGTTTGGAAGATCTCAAGGGTTATCATGGTGTATACTTCTTCAAACCACAAATGACATTTGACTAGTTATATTAGTTTAGTAATTAAATTGAATATTCTAAATCACATGATGATTTAGCTAGCTTCCTCGCTAATTATTCTACACTGGTGGGCTAGAGCTCAGGTGATTAAATTTTCAATTTGATCTAAATAATCTCATGTATTTTGGTGTTTCTGATTAGCAATATGGCACCTAGGGTTTATATTTGTTGGATTCGCATGTTTGCGCTGTTTAATATGATTTTTTTTTTATGATGGTTAACACAATTGTGGGTTTCATTCTTCAATCCATGGTAGAGTTTTCTCTCATGGTATTTCATCGGTTTGTAACAAGGCCATTTATAAGATTAGGGTTTCCTTCTTGATTTATTTTCTCCATCATCTAGAATTTTTTTGTACACCATTTTATTAGGTATAGTATTAATTTTTGTGTACTTTAAAGACTAATGGTGAAGAATGTAAGCCGTAAGAAGAAGAAGAACCGTGGAATATTCTACACGCGGAGACTGTTGCGCTGTCATGAGGCTACGCATAATCCAAATGACAAACGGCCATCGGGTTAAAGCCGCCAAGGAAATAGACGATGCCATTGTGACAAATTTCGTCGAACCACCGGCCAAACGCACCCCACGCGCCCCCACAAGCGGGGCCGCACACGGGCTTCGCCGCATCCACTGGTCGCTGCGGAGAGCCGCCGCGGGAGAGGGTTTTGGCCGATTTATGCACTTTCCAAAATGTCGCAATTTCTAAGGGTGGTTCGTCGCAGGCGCGCGGTACAAATGATGGCTTTAACGGCTAGGGGTTTCATAAGCGCGTGTTTAGAGTTTCGGTTTTAACCAAATTTTCACTTAAATTCTGCCCGTGTAAATTGAACCCAAAAATGGACGGTATCGACCAAAGTCGGACGGGATTAATAACAAGTGGCTCAAGTGTTATTTGTGCTTGTGTTTTTTCTTAGGAAAACCATGATCGGCTTTATTTTTATTCATATATTATTATTTATTCATGGGATGATTACCTTGTATTTGTAACATATTTAGTAGTGATAACATGACATATAGACCAGGTGGTGCCATTATCTTTATATCAACGATATACACAGGCATAATTAAATTTTTGATTTTTTTAAATCTAGATAAATATAATTATGAAAATCCTTATTTTTTTGTGGGTCCAAATAATAAATGGTCATGCAGTCCCATCGGATAATCAAGGATCCGTTTTATTGGATTGGACCTAAATAATTTTAAAATCTTAATTCAGATCGACCGGTCCACTCGGAAAACTCTTAGAGATTAAGATAATTTTAAAATTAAACAGGATTCAAAACCACTTCCATAATTTTATTAACCTCCCAACGAGGCCTCCATTATTATAATATATGAACAATGATTGGAAATGAAAGTGTATTATTCAGGGAAGGTTCTATCTAAGAAGATTAGGATGTAAGTAGTTCTAGTGACCCCACTGGGACCTAACTTAAGGTTAGATAATTATTCATTTTATGACTGTGCTCTTAGTTTGTTATAAATGTTCTGTCTAATCGTTAGTTACTTATTATGGAAACTAAAATTGTTTACAATAAACAACAATATATTTTTGTTTTGGGATTTACTAAATATATGTTTATTAAAGAACACAGTTAATATTAGTGTACACAATGTATAAATTTTTCTTAAAATCAGATCTTTTCAAATCCTTCAGCTGCGATTTTGAATCAAAACCATTAGAAATGGAAATAACTTTTGAAGATTGGAAACGAACTTATACATCGCTCGATTATGAGAATCGTTTATCCTCGACACTCTAAGTCACTATCCTAGAAGTTAGTGCTGGGCTGATATAACAACAAAAATGTAACATGCGACTGGGGGAGAAATGCAAAACACTTCTACCGATGTTATATTTTAAGTTAGTGTTGTGGGTCATTTGAGGAAAGAATAACACCTCTCGACAATGGAGGAAATGCCCCACTCGGCGATGTTTGCTAAAAATGGCTCGAGACAGATACTAATAATTTCCATTTGATTAACACATCGTATGATCAGGGTGTGTGAAGGGATCATTGTTTGGCAAATGATTTCACATACGTTGAGCGTAGCGATAAATAAACTTCGCAAGGATGAAGATAGATTCATCTTTGGTAACATCGCTTAAACATTTCACCCCGGCTTCAAAGTCACTACAATATGTATAAGATTGACTGACTCCGCTAATTGATGTGCATGAGTCGAGAGGTCGAACGCCTTCTTCGTTAGCTGTGGCAATATCAATTTTATGGAAATTTGTTAAACCTAAAGGAAATCTAAGGGTGGAAACAAGAACAAGAAAAAGAAGGCAAGGATACTGAAGTACCAAGTCGACACAACAGTTGTCGGCGTGCGCTTCGCGCTGATGTAAAGGGACACCTGGAAACAAAACTGCCCAGCAGCCATCAAAAGCCAGGTATGGGTGATTTACTTGTTGTCGAGGCTTGTTTAGTGGATAATTTTAATGATAAATGGATCATTGGATCAGAGCCACTATCATGTTTGTTACTCTGCAAAAGTATTCAAACATAGCAACGCCTATTGAAGAAGGACAAAGATACCAAAACTCTGGGAAATTTAGGGGAGCTAATCTCATAAAGGCCATAGGACCAGTTGTTTTATTTTTGAGAATAATAGGACTTTATGTTTAGAAGATTGTTTATTTGTTCCCGATTTCAAGAGGAATTTGGTTTATGTTTCATTTGTTTAGTTGAAGACATTACAGCTTTTAATTCTCAACAATAAGTAGCAAATCTTTTTTTTTTTATTTGTTCCGGTGATCTTATGAATAATCTTATTTTTTAAGTCCCTTGTCTCTAAGGATATAAAATGTCGCTGAAAAATTGTTGAAATGAACATAATCACCTTGCCAATAAAAAGGAAAGTATCAAATGAAACTTACCTTTACATTTGCGCTAGGTCATATTAATCCCAATAGGATACATGGTTTGCGAAAGTGGGATTTTAAATTCTACATTTGAACCTATACCAATGTGTGAATCCTATTCAAAGGGTAATGACCAAGAGGTCTCTTCAAGCGCCAAAGGGATATCGCTAAGAAATCAAACCATCGGAATTGCGCATACTGATGTATGTGGCCCAATGCGTGTTCAAGCTGTGAAGGGTATGAGTATTATCACTTTACGTATGACCACTTCAAGATATGGTTTTGTTTACTTCCAATGCGCCAAGTTTGAAACTTTTGATAAATTTTGAGAAATATTAGGTCATAAGAAAAGCAAATTAGGTGTCCATATCAATGTGCTTCGACATTCAATCGAGGCTGGAATACCTATTGACGCTTTAAGTTTTACTTAACTCAAGAAGGGATAATACAACTGCGACCGAAGACTCGGCAAAATGTGAGTTGCGAAAGAAGAAAATAGAACTCTCCATGGTGAGACTGATGCTTTGGTTATTCATCCACATATATCAAGCTGGGATATGCCTTAGAGACTCCGCTACATTCTTGGTTGAACTTGATTCCTTCTAAGTTCGCTTTCAAGACACCCACTGAATTGTGGAACGGGTTCAATCCTAGTTTAAACCATATCAGACTGGGGTGCCTTCCTGGCATGTTCCCAGAAAGAACCACATAGTCGAATTGCATCAAAGACGCTTGTTTACTGGGGATACACCTAAAGGAAACGAGAGGTGGACTTTTTTATGTCTCATAGAAGAAAGTTATAGTGAGTACTAATGCAAAATTCTAGAGGGAAAGACTATGTAAACAATTTTCAAGCCCAAGAGTAGCAGTAATTCTTGGAGGAGTTTGACTCACCAAAATCGCCTAAACCACCAATTTAGATGTAGCTATGCCATTGTTTCCGCGTGTTCAACAAAGGAAAATGAAAATATATCGAAGGTGAACAAGCACGAATGGAACAAATAGTAGAACAACAGGTAGATATACAAGTGGAACTAGAAAAACCAGAAAATCAAATTCAAAATGATCAAGAGGATCTTCTCCCATAGAACCACAACCACCAAGTGAGCTTTTAACAGAAGGGAGAACGACACGCAAGCTCACCGAGATATCTCTCGTCACGAATCGCACTCAAGCTATAACCATTAGCGTAAGAGGACCTGTGAAATTACAAAGAAGCACTAGAGGATGTTGATGTACGCGAGTGGCTCCAAAGTCATGGACCTGAGATGAGTTCATGGTATTTTAACTCACTGTCTCTCAGGAGGCACCCAAAGGGGGTAAACCTATAGGGTGTGCAAGTGGATCTACAAGAGAAAAGACAACCAGATGGAAGGTAGAAACCCAAAAGTTAGATTATAAAAAGGTCTCCAATTCAAAAAGAGGGGATAGATTATGAAGAAACCTTTCACAAGAAAGGCGCTTAAATCTATCTCGACTTTTTAGTTGTAGTCATGTCTAGATTACTTAGATTTGCGATGGATGTCAAAACAAGATTTTTAAATGTATACTTAGAAGAGGACATCTACATATAAAGAACCGTAAGGGTCTATAGCTGAGGGCAAGAAACACACATATGTAAGTTCAAAGGTCCATTTATGACCAAAGCAAAGCATTCAGGGAACAATGGAACATTAGGTTTGATCAAACCATAACTTTATACGGTTTTGAGAAAAGTCATGATGAACCTTGTGTTTACAAAAGTGATCCAAAGGTAGTTTTCCTGAACCCACGTAGATGACATTTTACTAATTGGAAACGACATAGAGGTGTTATCAAGTGTAAATGGATGGCTGCAAAAGCAATTTGATATGAAAGATTTGGGAGAAGCCAACTATATTCTTGGAATCAAACTTCTACGAGACCGGAAGAATAAGGTGTTATATTATCTCAGCTTTATATATATACAATTCTAGCTAGATCTGGCATGGAAAATTCAAGAAGGGAACTTACCCTCAAAAGACGGGAGTTCATCTTTCTTCACAGCACCACCAAAACCCCTGAAAGTAAAGAACGTATGAGTAGGGATACCTTTTGGCTCGCGAGGTGTCCCATGTAGCGCTGGGTGTTATGTACCAAGCCGAGCATAAGCAATGTAGGGAATAGTTAGTTGGTATCAATCCGATTCAGGAGAAGAACATTGGATTGCATTGGAAGCATTTTTCTCAAATATCTTAAGGGAGAACAAGAGATTATATGTTGGTATATTCTTAGTGGGGAGTCCTGAAACCATGTCATAATGCACTCCTCGACTCAAGGGGATATTGATTTAAGAAAATCCACTTCTGTATAAGTGTTTACACTAAAATGGTGAGCCATTTGTCGGAGGAGTGTCGCCAAACTCAGGTTGGCTAACTCCACAACCGGGGTTTAGTACGTGGTCAGTCAAAATAGCAGCAAAGATGGGATTAAGAAGTTCCTCGATCTCGCGATACCGAGCGCAGATCGCCCATTACCCTTTATTGTGACACAGTGGGTCAGAGCACAATCCAAGGAACCGGTGACGCGCAACAAAACATACAGAGAGAAAGGTCATTTGACTACATATCATCGTAGAGAGACACAAATTTGGTTACCAAAATATATCGAGGGAAAATTTAGTTGACCCATTTGCAAAGACACTAGGTGTTCAAGTTTCTGAGAAACACAGGTGATTATATGGGTGTTAAGAGTCTACCGACTTGTTTTAAGGCAAGTAGGAGTTTATTTGTGTTTTTTTAGAGCAAGACATATGTATTGTTATATTTTTAGAGTTTAATTTTAATACAATATGAGGTATTCCTCATATTATTGTGCACACTAATATTTTGTGTAGAAGGTCCAGATTAATTGTAAGAGTATACGGATCATAATAATATCGGTTCATAGCATACGATCATAGGGTTCTCAGTACTACGAATAGTATTTACGCTTTCTATTAAACAAATGGCATGATTTAGGACTACATAAATACCTTAAGGAAATAACCGCCTCTGTTATTATAAAATATCAGGCAAATTATGCTTGTATTGATAGGGATCAAAGTGAGATTTATTTAAAGTTAAAATTTCTAAAAGGGAAATAAATCCTGCCAAATATTTCGCTATTATTCTTCAACCCCAGTTTATTATAGATAGGTATTTAAATGATTATTGTCTTTTGAGCGTCAAGAGAGGTTCATTTAAATGACCAATATCCTGATGATTTGGGAGCAAGATTATTTAATTGCCTAGATTTATGAAATAAAACAATATAATTTGTATGAAATATCCTTCTTAATAAGTTTCGCACTTAGATACACAAGCCAACGTACAAGGCATTTTATCCATTAGAGAACCGATAATTAAGAGAATAAATAATTATTTGATTAACAGAAATTCATCAATTAATTATTTATATTTACAAAGGAGAAAATATTAATATTTCATTATTATTAATCTCTGAAGTTCACTGGGTTTTTAGTGGAATAGCACCGATTGTGATAATTGTCAAGTACCAGAGGAGCCTTGATTAATGATAACCGTAGGATCCCCAAACAAATTTCGCATAAACAATACATGATATCACGTACTACAAGAAAGAACCCCAATTTGTTTTTATAGCGTGAGAGATCATGATTTCATATACAAGCAAGTCCAATTTATTTAAAAAACACTAAATGGTTCAATACAATGACTCATCCCACACAAAGGAGGGCCAAATGGCCATTAAGTATTTGTACCAGACTCTATAAATGTAGCATAATATAACCCTAACTGAATCAATTGGCTTAGAGAATAGCTAGAGAATGAATCTTTTTCTAATGATTAAAGCCACCACACACGTCCATCACCCGAGGATAGTTTGAAGATCTACTGCTCAGGCGTATACCTCTTCGCAAACCACAGCATAACATCCGACCTGCAGGTTACTAAGAATTAAAATTAAATATTCTAGAAATCACATGACGATTCTAATTTTCCACGATTCTACATATACTCATTCTGACCGTTTCCAGGATTGCATCCTCATGATCATAGATCCCAGGCCAATTCAGCTTCATTCACCATCCTCCATAAACGTGAAAAGATTATTCGGCATTTTTTTTGTACTTTCTGTCGTGTCATATGTAACTGGAAAGTTTTGTTCAAATTTTAAGAATGCTTGAATTATCAAATATCGAATTGCGTTATCACAAAACCTGTTTTGAACTCATGGACTTATTTTTTGAAATGTTGTTAGTATGTTTGGATTGTTGAGGTTAAAGCATGAGATCATATAAGCAATAAAACAACCATATACTGGCAACAAAAATTAAACTCAGGGTGTTAAATATGGGAAGAACCAAAGATGAGAGAAAAGATACTTTGATTGTCTGGGTTTTCAAACCATATAGTAGTATCCCACTCCCCCTATTGCACATGCTAGCAACTCTCAACCTGTCACAAGGGATACAAAACACCATAATTAATAACACCTATCCCTTCACAAGACATGCTGTAAAGTAGCTGTCCTGGACCTCTCCCACTCACCTCATGTACCAGTACCATAATCCCATCGTAATATGCTACCATATTTATAATAAAAAGGTCAAAATGTCGGAGCGGAGCAAAGGAACGGCATGGTGGCCATGGTATACGACATTTTTATAAAATCAGATCATACTCCATTACATGAACACTGGCGAATGGCAATGACACATATATGGGTATTTTTTAAATCGATCGCATATACCAAGGCTATAAATACCCTTCTATTTAAGTTAACGAGTTTCAACCACCTTCGTTGACGAAAAGAAATCGTCAAACCAATATACCCCGTTGCTTTCCCTCTCCTCTTCATCTATCTCTGATTTTATTACTACTTAGTGCACGAATCACTACAAGAACCCAAAGCTCACCATGCCCTCTACTCTCCTCAGTTCTCTCTTGTTACTCTTAACCAAGGATGTCTACACAACCCGACCATGGGTCATCCTTTTCTCCCAAGCCTCCTAACATACTGAGCACAGTCCTGGGGCTATAAACAGGTAAAGAATCCTCCTAACTGTGTGTGTCAGATTCAGTTCCAACCTAATAATCAAACTCAACTGAGGCTGCAATGTTTTGACAGTTTCTGTACATCGTTCTTCCTTCTCCTAGTCCTTGGTTTCTTGCGCCAGGTATCGTGAACCTTACATGGCACTCAGAAGCAAATATGAGCTTACACACCTTCCATAGTTTTGAAAACGAGAAGACATTAAATCTTTGATTTAATCATATCTTTGGTAAGGGTAAATTGTCTAGTCCAAGTCTGCACCCAAAATCTTTTGTCTTTGTTTAGTTGGAGTTTTACTATTATTTATTTCAAATGCATTATTGGACCAGCTCAAACGCTTTATGGGAACTTCTGCACCCAAAACGCAAAACAGCAAACAAGGGAATACGGCATACTCACACACCACAAATATGTATGTATTAGAGCGTATCTTAAATATCTCTTGAAAAAATCAAATAACATTTAATTGTGAATCTAACATTTCTCACATTTTTTTCTTCAAAATAACCCTATTTCATACAAAATATCCTTTATCATTCCATTCATTTACATTATCTTTAAAAAAAAGAGAAGCTATTTTTGCAAGAAAACAGAGAACAAATTTTTTTGTAAATCAGGCTAAAATTGATGAATGACTCAAATCTTCAAAATTGGTTTTCAATACGTCTTTAATAAAATCACATTTTTTTTTGTAAAGAATTTCAGTTGTTATATTATTGTAATATTAGGTTTTATGGCTGTTGAAAGTTATTAGGGATATATAATTATAAATATCATGGGTCACTAGGGCAAAAATCATGAGAGAAAGATAGGTTCTTAGTTACTTGATCTAAGGGATTTTGAGTCTCAGGACATCACGTATCAGGAGTTACTCCAGATTTTGTAATTTTTTCCAAGATTAATGTTGTACAATCAAAGCATTCTCATTTACGAATGTACGCATAATTAGTCAAATCACGTTAAACCCATGTATCTTTATAATAATTACTTTATTCATGCTTTTAAATTTATATTTCATGTCATCCTTATAAAATTTTTAAGACTTCGATTTTATTATCTATTTAAGAAAAATTGATATTATTGTTTACAAATGCTTTCTGACGAAGTAGCTAAATAAATCAGAAGTGGATAAATACTGAATCCGTTGATTCGCGCACAAATACCGGAAACAATTTTCTATAAACCTGTTGATTCAAACATTAGACACCAGAAATAGACATCCAAAACTCAAAGTTTGGGAAAACGTCTCCAATAATATTATTCATCCAATCTAACGGCAAACGTCTCCAAGAATCCTTACAAACATTTTAATAGAAAAACCTACATGCATATAAAAATGAAAATTCTAGAAAAGTCCTCAAGGAAATAAAAAAATTCAACCCTTTTGTACCTTTTGGGCCTTTAGGTGTTCCAAAAGGACTAAAGCCTGTGTTGCGATTCACAGCATGGTTATGAGCAAACTTTGCCTGACACAGCTTCTGATCCCAACTCTTCACATGGTCTCCAACGAAACAACGTAACAAATTTCCTAAAGACCTGTTCACAACCTCAATTTGACCATCTGTATGAGGATGATAAGTACCGCTGAAATTCAACTATGTGTTAACCATCTTCCATCAGCTGCGTCAAAAATGACGGAGGAAACGAGTATTTCTATCTAACACAATAGATGTTGGCAGGCCATGCAAACGAAAGTAAATATCGAAAGATCCAAGATTGTGCCACATTAACATCCATTAAATCTTCTTGCAGGAATAAAATAGACCATCTTAGAAAATCTATCCAAAGGAAAACAAAAGATTGGAGTCATTACCTTGTTTGAGTACAATGTAAACCCAACACAAAATCCATGCTGATTTCACCCCATGGTTTTTTGCTATAAAGGATCTTTACTCTAAAATTTGCACTTTTAAGTGGTTCAGGATCCTTGATCGTCTTGTTTCAAAATGACTATGTATGTGGGGTTGTCAATGTGAATCGGATATAGTTCAAGCTTACCTTTAATGAGATATTTTGCATTCAAAAGTACATAGGAATAGCTGATAGCCCTGATATTCACATTAGTATATATATAAATGGTGCATATCATACTATCATACTTTACATATAGATCGTAATTAATTAGGAAACTTGACATATAGGTATAGCAGTTAGGAAGATTTCTATTGTATAGACTAACCATCTTGTGTATATATTCATGATGATTCAATGAAAACCCTGAGAATTTTTCTCTAATTCTTATGCTTGTTTATCGTAGTATCGGAACTGGGCTCAAAAAAGATTGAGGAATTTTTTGAGAATTTCAAGAGCATTCTAGATAGAAGTTAAATGACATGGGGTGAGTTTTTTAAACACGCACATCGAGGGCACATGGGATCTCACCACTAGCACAGGGAGGAGCGCTAGCCGTCGATGAGCCTCGCCACCAAGTCTGGTGGCCGAAAACCTAACGCATGAGCCACATAGGCTATTCTCTTCATTATACCCTATTCCACACACGCCACACATGTGGACGCATGACACCTTTGGCAACCACTGTGGGATGCGTCTCCCTCCTAGGGACCTATTGATGTGGTTTGTGGTGTCATACTCCAAGTAGTTTAGAGGGTTTCTGAGGTTTTTTAAAGCAGGACCTAGGGTTTTTCAAGAAATTTTGAGAGTTCTTAGCTTCTAGGCATACCCTATGTCTTTGATCTCATTCCTTGGCCTCTTAATGAGTAATTCAAAGAAAAAGAAGCACCTTCGACCCGATTGAAGTAGTCCCATGATGTCCCGAAATCGTGGAGAATGAGTGTTGATCCAATTACTTAGATTGGAGTAAAACAATCCGCCTCTACTTTAAGAGTATTCGAATAGCCGATCATCTTGCTAAGGACCCTTCTACCGATGATTTGAAAGAACGATGGTTGGAGGATGACGCCCGTCTCTTCCTCCCGAGTGTATAGTCCATTAGCGATAAATTACTCACCATCATTAATCACTATGGGTTTGTTAAAGGAGCTAATAAAATATTTGAAATTTGTGATGCAGAAGGAATAATTCTTATATATTTGATGTGTGTAGAGCCTTTTATCGCTATGAGTAACAAGATCGGTTTTTTAAGGAAATTTTCATGGACTATAAAAAGACATATATGGAATTAGATAACACTATTGCACTTTATTCCTAGATGTTAAAGGTTCGACAAAATCGACGAGAAGGATTGCGATCATGGGGCGCTAGCCACCCTCCCTTTTGAGTATGATTCGATTAAGGCATAGATCTGTCCAACCCTGAGATTTCATCTTTCCAAGAAACGTTCAGTAGGATCTCGGCACATAGATCTCCTCACCTACTCTTCCATTTTCCCAGATGAGCAATGCCCTTGTCAGTCAGAACATTGGCAAGTTAGAAAAGAAACAATATAAAAATAATGGTCCAAGTGGTAACTCTAGATGGTCGGGCTCTAGGGAGTTGTTTTGTGCAGACATTGTGCTTTGAACATGTGATACAAGGTAGAAAAGCGATTAAGATAAAATCAAAGATTTTCATCTACTCATGTAGCTTCCACTAATGAGGCATTAGATCGGTCAATTCAGTTCTTAGTAGAAGAATTAGTCAAGTTCCACTTGTATCAGGAATCATTGAAGTCTCCATCTACTCCAATTATTGCTATTACTAAGTTAGGTAACCAGAATAAATGTCTTGTCTCTTCTTCGTCCTCCGAATGGGTCATTGATTCTGGAGCCACAAATCACATGACATGTAATTCTAACATATTCTCTACCTTTCAGTCACAACCTTCAACATCCACTGTCACTCTGGTAAATGGATCACAATCACGTGTTCTTATGTTAGGCACAATTTTTCCCACTCCATCTATTCCTTTGTCATCTGTCTTGAGTTTACCAAATTTATCTTTAATTTGATGTTTGTGAGCAAATTAATTCGAGCACTTAAGTGTTATATCTCATTATTTCCTAATTTTAGTCTATTTCAGGATCTAATGTCGAAGTAGCTTATTGGTAGAGGAAGTGAGTCTAGGGTCTGGGGGTCTTTACCTTCTTGATCATGCAGTACCAAGACCTATCGCTTGTTTTGGAGTTACTACACCATTTGAGACAAATTGCTGATTGGACGACCCTCTCTTCCCTTGTTGAAAAGTTGTATCCTCGGTTTTGAGTTTAGTCGTTCTTAGATTGTGGAGTCTTGTTGATTAAGCGACATCACCTTTGTTCTGATAGAGTCAATAAAAGGCTAGTGCTCCATTTGAATTAGTCATTTAGGATGTGTGGGGGTCTATGCAGTTGTGTCCCCCATTTGTGTTTGATACTTTCTCACTTTTATTTATGATTATTCACGAACCACTTGGTTATATTTAATGAAAAATAGATTTTAGTTATTTTCACATTTTTATGCCTTTTGTGCTAAGATACACACTCAATGTCATGTTTATGTTCAAAGTTTGAAGTAATAATGCTAAAGAATATGTTTCATAACGGTTTAGAGTCATTCGTATTTAAGTAGCGTCTTAATGAGTATACGTATTGATATTCCTTCATAGTAAGTTGATGGAGGAAGAATAGACACCTCCTTGAAACTACGAGAAATATTAACAAATTGCCCTTCCCGAGCATTTTGAGGCCGATGCCATTTCCCGCAACTTTTTATCAGCGGATTGCCTTCCGATCTTAATTAGACATTACTCCACATCATCTTTGACCAAACCTTTGACACCTGTTGACTCGAATGTTGGTGTCACACATGTTTTATTCGGGATAACCCGTATCTCTAGATCTCTAGCTCAACCATAAGTCTTTGAAATGTATCTTTCTTGGTTATTCTCGGTTCAGAAAGGGTATCGATGTTACTACCCTAGTCTTCGTAGGTTCTTAGTTTCAACTGATATCACATTTCTTGAGAATGTACCTTTCTCTTCATCTCGGGCTTACCTTTGGTCATAGGGGAGGGAAGGCATTTGCTTGTTTATACTATCGCCTTGCCTATTGTCTCTCCAGAACCTGCTCAGGTAAAGCCTCATATCACTCAAGTCTATTTGTGGCACCAAAGCCCTCTAGCCTCGAGTCCCCAATCTCCTACTTCGTCATCAGATCTAATCGACCGTGATGATCTCCTATTGCTCTTCATAAGGTAAGCGATCAGTATGCCCATCGATTTCTTCCTTTGCTCTTATAACCATATGTCTTCCCATTCTTGCTCTTTTAACAGATCCTAATTGGACTACATTTTATTGCCTAACAATTTTGATGAAGCCTCATCTCCTTGGTTTGCGTAGTGATATGATAGAAGAGATGGATGATTTGAATGGAAATGGTACTTGGGACTTGGTACAGTGAAGAGATGGATGATATGTCATTGGGTTTTTGCAGTTAAGGTTAATCCTGATGGTTTGGTTGCTCGATTAAAAATATGACTTGTGGCTAAGGGGTACGCTCAGACCTATGGCGTGGATTATTCTAACACCTTTTCCCCTATTACTAAAATAACATCCGTTCAACTTTTTATTTCCTCGGCTACCACTCATAATTGAGATCTCCACCAGCTTGATATTAAGAATGTCATCCTTCATGGCAGCTTTAAGGAGGTGTATATGGAGCAGGTTTGTTGTCTTCGAAAGTCTTTGTATGGTTCGAAACATAGTCCACGTGCTAAGTTTGGTAAATTCAGCCAAGCAATTAAGAAATTTGGCTTAGAGTAAATTTTACCACTTCGTCTTCTACAGAAACTTTAGTTCAGGTATCATGCTGTTAGTAGTGTATGTGGATGATATTATTATCACTAGGAATGACTCTAAAGGTATCTCATCCCTTAAATCCTTTCTTTATGACCAATTCCATACAAAGGTCTTAGAGTTGCTAAGACATTTCTTAGGCATTGAAGTTATATGGAGTAAACATGGAATCTCTTTATCTCAAAGGAAATATGTGTTTGACCTATTGTTTGAGACTAGAGTTGGGGGCAAAGCCATGCAGTTCCCCTATAGCTCTAAGTGTACACCTTATTAGAAAATGCGAAACATTTGAGGATCATAAGAGATATAGGAGACTAGTTGGTAAGCTGAACTAACT